>JAOTOK010051073.1:0-16135 GCA_025770025.1 Virgularia gustaviana
TAACGAACATGCGCGCGCCGTGACTTCCGTAATTTTAAAATGTTAATTATTCATTGAATTAATCAAATAATTTATATTGAATTGTTTCTATATTTGTTGTATTTTACGTGATTCAACTAATACAAATAGATTACTCGATCTCGATTTCTATGCTATGATAGTTGATTCGGACTTCGTCCTCATCAACTATCACAGCATAGAAATCTCGACCTCGTAATCTATTTGTTAAATAGACAATTTAATTACCAAGGTACAGATTACGGGTATACTATAGGCTATACATGTATCCTCTCTTAATTATTTACACTAGAAGTACTTAAATAACATTGTATTTATATGTTTGGAATCGAGGTGTTTCTACATCAAACACAGAAGACTCTGACCTTATTTATATTTACACTTGAAGTAGTTAATTAAATAACTTCATTATTGTATCGGAATGAGATATTTCTACGGGAAGGTACACAAAAACTCTACTTAAACTGAGAAGGCGTTGTGAACTTATGTGGTATATAGTAACTCAACAAGTTTTGGCATCCTGCTATACATTGGAAGAACCGAACGAAACCAGTCAGGTTGGGCCTGGAATGGAAAGTTAAAGCGGAGGAAGGTGAATATTTGGCGTGTAACATGCAACGTATTGTAAACATGGCGTACGTCTAACGACCTGCAGCATGCACATGTTCATCATTTATAATTATGTAAAAACACATGCAATACAGTTTCAACAAACAAGGTTTAAAAATATCTATAACTAAAACAAAACTTAAGCTGTGGAAACATTCTAGGTCTATATATGTTGGTCCTTTGGAGTTTCTTGGTCCATCACACTTCACTAATTTATAAATCGTATATATGAGGGGACGTCGAATGCCAAAAATCGGCTTTGTCCATTCCCAACATCTCTAACGTCTGGCCGGGGGATATGCAGTCACATTCTTTACTACTGTAAGGCGATACACATGACATTTATATATGAGTACAGGGTATTGACCAAGGTCATTCCCTGTTGGAGATCGGAATTAGCATCATAAAATTTACAAATAATGCTAAAAACGTTCCAATAGTACTTGCACAGAAAACGGATCGGAATTTGAGTGCTATTACACTTGACATGTACCTCGTGGTGATGTTAACTCCTGGTCTATTTAAGCAATATCTCACTTGGTCTGACAAGGACGACTCTAATTACTTGTCCTCAGCTGTCGAACCGGATGCCTCAGAAAAATAGTTGGAAAAGGTCGATTTCAAGAAAAGCACGATCGTTTCACTGGTGGTTTTAGTTGCCACGTTCAGTAAATTCCGGCGGAATTTGGCTTCAAAAAGCTATCAACACGTTGCCAAATGCAAAAAGTCACCTGGAACATCATCCATCGGCCCTAGCTTCGCAAACGGCGTTAACGCAAAATCTCGGCTGCTGTGATTTTAAAATCGCTAATTGAAAACTGCAGTTGCTTTTCGTCTTTCGCGTTATTTACAGTAGACTCTAAATTTCTAGACCGTGTTTATACTTCCCGGCCAAGGAAGAGCCTTCAACAGAAAAGGTACAACTTTTTTATGTAAGCGCGACTTCCATCGTCACAACGACAATGACATATTATCTACATTTAAGCATGCAGGTACTCCTACAATGGATCGTGTAGTAAAGCCCAGGAAACTACCAATACAAAGCAATAGCAAATTACGTGTGATATGCACGATGCAACATAATATGGCAATTAATTACATCTTGCAAAGTGTAAAAAAATTATAGGTTACATGTGAGTGTGGCATTTTTTGTGAGATGATTGCTCCGTCATTGGCCAGCTCGAGTTTCATAATCCATGAATATATTCAAATATGAACCCCCTGCTTGTACAAGACAAATAAATAAATAATTAAAACAAGCCATAAAACAACACACTGGCGCTTCGTCGCCTTCGACGTCGGACTTGTTCACAGGTGTAGAAAATATTATAAAAGATCCGCGATTTTTTCCTCGATGAACAAGGTAACTCGAATAAATTTGCTATTCAATTGATTTTCCATTAAATTTTATTTTGTTGATGATATTCTCATGATACGGCTTGCTCTAGACATGATGCTAATTCAGACAAATAAATACTTTACACTATCCGGTGGCATCTGCTAGTCGAATGGCATTTGATCAGTGAAATATACCACAATAAAAAACACCGTTCCTGTATCAGCGAGGGATTTGTTTAACAATAAAATGTATTTCGCTATCATCCTAATAAATTTCTTTCTTCAATATTTATTTCCTAGGTTAAAGGACACCAGTAGACTTGGAATATTACAATCTATCTCGCTATTACAACTGGTACGACACATGGATATAGCAAACAAACACGAAGTCAGTAACCGAGTAATTTTAAAGGTACATCGAAAAAATTATTCCCTCTCTTCCACGAACGCTGTGCCATGTATAATTATTATCAAGCAGCAATTTCACGATAACTTCTCATTTTACAATAATTCTTGTGATCAGTGACAACTCGTCTATAAAAAGTCATCTTTTCTTATATTGTAATTGATCGTGTTAACTACTAGTAGCATATAAATTGTTTATGATATATCTATTAAAAATACGAAAATTATATTGCAATCAGGCGATAGATTGTTGATCCTATAACAGCACGGCAATATTGTAGCAAAATCACTGTCAATTATCACAATATCAACATACAATAATGATAAATTTCCTAAGGCAGCGCCTGATATTGCATGCTTCAATAAATTGCTAAAAATCCTACATGCATCTGCAAAAATTAGGGTTTGAGATCTTCTTAATTGTGTTCCACACGACGCAAACAAAAAGATTTACTATATGTTGTATATTTAATGACTGGTTTATATTTTTTACAATCATTACAGTTTCAATTCATGCGCGTGCAAGTGAAGTGCATCTATATATAAACTCTCATACACTTCCTTATTGCCATGCATGAAGAATCAACGATATATGTTATGGGTTTTACTCTCTGTCCAATGGCAGACGATTTTCCTTGTCAATGGGAAAAGTACTAGCCAGAGTTAACGATGTATAACCTTTTAACCTTTTTACAAAATATTAGGTCCCAGCAGTTCCAATTAGGAATAATGTCTAGCGTGATTTTAAATCCGACGGATTATTACAAATTGTACCAAAATCGGTTTTTAACACCTACAGCACTACTAACACTGTCAATAACAAAACAAAATGCAGAAATACCAACCTGTGTATTTTTCTGATATTAATGAAACACTAACGTAGACGGAAATCAGTTGACAGCCCAGTTGGGGGGATATCAAAGTAATGCAAAGTAAGGCAAAGCAAATAAAGTTTATGGGCGACATAAAGTGCAGAAGTTAAAATCTGAAGCCCCATACTGGAACGTAAATAGTTTAGAATAATAACACATTTCATAATAGCTAAGGGTAAATTTTTCAGCCGCAAAATGAAGCAAAGTGAAATAATAGCAATGACATAGCAAGCCGTAAAGTCCGAATGCAGCAATGCCAATATTGCAATCGCAAAGCTAGCAAAGCCAAGTTGCAATACAACCGTATGACTATATCTTTATCAGAATTTATCAGCTGTAAACTTCTAAATCCTGATAAGAAGATAAAATGCTAATTAATATCACATGAACTCCAAGTGATAATTCAAAGCAGGGGTTATTGGTTAAATAACGTCGTTCACTGTAAGCTGCTCTGCTGCTTCATGATGACTAGGAGTAGGTAAGAATTCAACAAACAGACTTGCAAGGGAATCCAGAATCAGAAATCCAATAAAAATTGGCACCGCTGATTCTGACTCTGTAATATAAATCTATAGGGTCTGCACCGGAAAACAAGTACAGTTGACAAGGCTAGGAATGTGAAGTCGAAAGTTATACGGAATATACGAGTCGGAGTCCGAATGTAGCTAGTCAAAAGTTGAACAACGAATCATCAATATAACTTACAATCCACAATAAAATTAGTAGCTTCTTGGTATGAACATCTTATAGAATATTGTAAGACTGATATTACATGTGACTGTTATTGTATGACTGATAGCCTTCTTTTCTAGAGTTCAGTGTACTATTGGCAGCTATTGACTGTCTTTATCTTTGCAAAAAAATATATCCCTATCCGATAATAATCTGACTTCACATAATTCACCGTGTGTTTTATATCACAGCCGTAAAATTAGTTATTAAAATTTCAAACCTGGCTTTTGAGAAAAGCTTATATTTATTCATACTGACAAAAGGCAATACATTGGACAATTTTTTGCCCAATTGCAAATTATAAAGGATATTCAATAGTTTATGATGAATTGATAATAGTGAAACGTAGGGTACACCGATTGCACGTCTTTTGTCCCCATAAGGCCTGATTTATTACGTAACCTCTTGAATTGTGACGTAAATTTCTCAAGGTGCTTTCTGCATTATTGTTCTATCGTTAATGCTTAATTAATTATCAATGCCCAGATATGGTAAATCTTTTAAGAACATCGCAAAGACGTGAATTTAAATAGACATAATGACGTTGTGGATTACAGAATGTCATCCGTCATCTCAATGGGTTTATTGGGTGACTGACGTCACCAGAAGTGGGGTGTAAACAATTTTAAACTTCTCGTTTTCTAACAGACGTGAGAGTGAATATTTGTTTAACGGTTTCCACATATCAACAACTAACAGCCAAGTGGCCATGTTTAAAACAGGTATTTTAATGTGGTTCTTGAGTTAATGGCTGACATGATCCCACTCATGACGTCATTAGTGCAATATCTGGTAAAAATCAGAATAGTGCGCACATTCAAGCAGAATATAATATGTATCGAAAACCATTCAATACTGATCTGTGGAAACTGTAAAAAATATAAAGTGTGAAAGATGTTAGGAGTTCTTCCATTCAAGGCAATAAAAAAATTACCATCGTCCTATAATTGAATTAGCCTTTCTCACGATGACGAATATGGCCGCCATTTTGGGGGTACTTTTTCAAAACATGTTAGCGTGAGGCCACATAAAGGAGATTCTTTATATTTTTAATGTAAACTTAGTTTTAGATACCTTAGTTTATTCTGGAAAATTACTTTGCACATTGATATCGTGTTTTTCATTCGTTTTGGAAAAATCGAAAGTACCCAAAAATGGCGTCGTTGGGAAAGGCGCTAATTAGCTGTATTCGAAACATTCTTTTTCTTCTTATTCATGTAGATATCCAGCGAACCATAAACTCTAATAGTGGCCATGAGCGAACAAAAGAATCCGACAAAGCGTTGTCCAAGTAGTTTTGAATTATTTCTCTATGCAGCGGTAGACAAGTTCCTCCTGTTTTTCGTAGTTTCTCCTTCGGCAATACTGGTGTGGCGTGGAAGTTGGCGCTCTTTCGACGTACTTATGTTCCCAGACCAACTAGTCATGAGTGCTTGGATTTCAATATGTGTTGGCTACATATTTATCATCTTGACATTTTTATTTATTGAACTAAAAAATGCCCAGTGGCGTTTATTTGAGAAACGAATGGAGTGGAAGATGTTCACGTATCCTTTATCGGTCTCTGTGCTTCTTGCTTGGCGTGGCTCATGGATGCTTATGGACATTTATATTCCGACAAATGGTTATTCATTACTATGGACGCATCTCGCATCATTCGTAACTGTATCAATAACAAGGACCGGTTCCAATACGTTGTTCATGCCTGCATTTTTTGCCAGCGATTCAGTATCGGTGCCTTTTCAAATCGGGACTGCCTTAGGGACTCGAACATCGAAGATGTCTCCATATAAAATTATCGACTATTTTCTCACTTTGACTATAATACCAATTGCGGCTGTCATGTTTTGGAGAAGTTTGTGGACGGCTATTAATGTTTATTTATTTCCGATGCACGAAGCTTTTTCGAATCTTGTGTCGATTATGGCAGGGTACACCATAATAACGTCATTCCAATTAGTCAGTTGCATTTTAAAGTGCCAAGTCGCCAAAAGTCCAAAGATTCTGGCATTTTTCCTCCAATGTGCTTACTGTTATACAATGGGATTTGCATCAATCAACGTCTGGAGGGGAACTTGGCAAATGATTGAAATGTTTGTCTTTCCAGGTAAGAGAATTAAGATGGGGAGTACTTCATTTTGCAAATCAAATTTCCCGGTCACGCTAGTTTTATTTCCCCTACTGGGTCCATGCAGAGGTTGAATAGTGGTTGTGTAACAATCATCATTAGTACTCTCATCCATTTTCAATATCCCTTCCTTGACCATTACATTCTATACCATCTGTACCTCGGATTCCCCCTCTGCCTCTTAATATACACTTCATTTCCTTGTACGCATCTTTGGAGGATTAATAACAAGGATTATAAGATGAAGACAGGATACTTCAGGATCCTACAAGATAATAGCTAGGATACTTCATGACTTTATGCAGCACTCTACGAAATGCAGGATCCTACGAGATCCTGTTCTCACACCAGTAAGATTAAGAGGGTCAGGTAGGAACTTGCATGGACACTCAATATATATATTGATCATGAGTTCTGTTCCCATCCCTTTCCTAAAACTCGATCTGATCCTTTCAATTTAGCAGTCCGCCACTCGTCGTTAGGTTAATCCACAACGTTGAAATTCCCTGCACTTGGGAGAAAAGCGCCCCAAAGTTTACTGTATACTCAGAACTCTCAATCAATTCAGTAATTCTATGTCTCTATATTCCAGAACACCCTCTCAAAGTTGCCTTCGTATCGCATGTTGTTGGTATCGTTACATTGTACCTGTGTGGGGCTTCCACGAATCTTATTGGTTCTCCGTGTGGTACACGCGTGGACTCACTTGAGACAATGACTGCATTCGATACAATGTTGGGAACAATTATCCCCCGTCCTAAAAGACTCACCGAGGAGAAAGAGACGCTTGTGGCCGAAAAGCAAGATAATCAGGAGAATAAAAAAGAACTTGAAATAGAAACGAAAATACCTGAAACAAGGAACGGTTTGTGCTCCTCCGGATAACATCGGTAGATCTTCGGTCACCGACAGACCAGATAATCACGTGACAAAAAATTACACACCATCTGTCGTACGGTTCGTCGTCCTATTTAACGTTTGTCACTTCGTTGGTGTAACAAATAGCGGATCTTATCAAAGTGGTAAATTATCGACCCCAATTTCTAGGACATGAAATATACGATAACCAGGTGAACTATGATGCAAATGACGGTAATTTTCAGCCGTGTTAAACCAGGTGCTATGTAAGCAGCCTCTTTAAACACCTACCACCATTTTCCCTTGCGATTACAGTATTTCTAGTAATGGCAAATTGTATCCCTTAAAACGTTTTTAGCCCCTGGTAGACCAATGAAATTGTGTATATGTGTATATGTAACTAATGTTCTCAGTTTAATTGTAATCTGAAAAAATTCAGAAGAAAAGTCAACATAGTCCAATATTAGTACTAATCCAATTCTTAAACCATTTTTATACATGAAATCGCAGGAGAAGGCGTAACGTTACGCAATAGTGTATTTATTGTGCTATTTGACGGCATTTCAATAGATTTATTTAATTAATATTAGAAAGAGAAATTAATAAATCACGACAGTCTGATTAGGAATCAGTGTTTTGAGATTTATTCTAAACAATAATTCCATAAAATTACTGAGAAAAAATTAATGAGATATATTTTAATATTAGAAAAAAGATGAATTAATGAATGTCAACTTGGCGAAAAAGAAGTATATAAAAATGATTGTAACTAATGATATCAAAATAACTTCAAGTAAAGTGCTATTGCTCTTGTGGTTTTTAACCTTCTGTATGGCTGTCATTTGTATTTATGTAATAATTAATTAGCTTATTAATTAACAATGCTATCTAATTGAGAGCATATTTTTTACTGAATAAAAGCCATTACATCTACATTTCGTCATAAAAGTCAACTTTTATTGGTTATAAAATTCACGTTATGGTTACAAATACTGTTTTCTGTATTTTCATACTGAAATTTATATCAAAACGTATAAATATCCACGTATGATACATGCACATATATAAATATATCAATAACTATTTATTATTTCAGTTTAGTTTTCATATTGAAATTGGTCGCCTTGTTGCTTGATATACATTTTAAACGTTTTCCCGTATTTGTTTATGCGATAAAGTTCATTGTCTATTATTTTGTACTTTCGTCGTTTTCTTCCCCGTCGCGGTTTTAAAGCCAGATCGTTGTCTTCCGGTTCATCTCCTTGCTCCAGTTCCCATGGCTCCGTTTTCTGAACAAAATAAAACATTTAGCACAGCCTTCTAAGCAGGTACAGTAACCCTACTTCACAAAAAACTAATGATTTGCTTAGACAACTCATTTGAACTCATTTCTTACCCAAGATTCGTGGTATAGAACATTCAGGAGGTAACAAGCATAGTCTTTATTTTGTCTTCTTGTTGGACATCTAGCATATATAAATATTATAACATATTTTGATTAAAATACGGTCGTTGATTGGATGGAGAGCGCCACCGAAAACTGTGTTGTGCATGTACGTCGATCAGTGACGCTGACGCGTACGTCTGGGAAATCTCGACGTTTGTTTTTTAAGCATTTTCCGTTCTTTTTCATGTGTTATAAAAGGATTATTATATCACGATTAAGTTATCGCCTCGAACAACTCTTACAGTTACGGCATTTTCGTGCTCTCAAAGCGTTCTCGTATGCTCGTTATGCAGCACGCCAAATCATAATAATCATTTAGTTGGCTAATACATTATTACAATAGAGAGAAATTAGTTGAAGTGGCCTGACTAAACTATGGACCTATTGACCACTCTTATAATTGACTGAAGGTCAATTGTTGTTTTATGTGCACTGAAATTTGCCTAAATAGTCTCGTTTGTGTGTTTTCAATTCTGAAAAAGAATCTCTGCATCAAAACAAGGCTATATAAGATATATAAGATCATATCAGTCATTTGGCTATAAATGAAATGGATAACTGTTGCATGTTATATAAGTTTAAGGTTAAATTTGCACCTGTCTGCCGTTATGGTTAGTTCATCATTCTCAGGATTGTACCGATGTGCTGCCAATTCTATCATCTTTTTTCTTGCGTGTTCATCCAATATTAAATCTCTCAAATAAACCTAAAGTTACATAAAAAGTTTTCTTTTCATTTGAAAGATATTTGAGGATTCTTTTAAAATTTCTCCCAATCTATTCTTAATTTCGATTAAAATTCAATTACCATTTTTACCTTCAGTTGTACGATGTGAGATTTCGGATGCCGAATGGAGGGACTAGCAAAAAGGAAGTTCTTTGTAACAATTCTGATTGGACGGTTTACGCGTGATTTTGGCCAAGGCGTACATAGATCTAAACGATATTGAATCTTACAGTTTAGTGAGACTAACGATGTGCCGATTTGTTTTTGTACAAAAGTTGAGGGATACGGTAGCTACTATGGAAAACGTATTTGGTGAAAACATATTTTGCTTCATTTCACTTAGTGTGTGCACATACCTTTGAGGGCTTCGCAATGTCTTTCAATGGCAGGCGGTGTTAGGTGAAAGAAGTTAGGAATCTAAAACATCGATAGTCACTAAATTGATTTCAATTTTAGAACATTCAACAAGACAATTTAAATAGTAGCTTAATAAATCTTGTAGATTTTTAAATGACTCAAAATTGGATGCAAATGATCGTAGGTAGAACTAGGGCAAAGTACTATAGTCAAAATGCCTCCAGTGACATTGTAAAGAACACAAAGACCCATACCAAATTCTGTGTTGGACGTAGGTGCATGAAAATGTTCACTTCAAATACACGAAATGAGTGTTTCGACTGTGCATCCCTACGATTCTGTGTTAATGTTAAGTATTGAAACCGGCTTCCGTCTCACCACAAGATGGGTAGTACGATGCGCAGTCGAAACTCCGAATCCCTGTATGCTTAGCTTTTCTGGCATCACGACAATGTATGCGAATTATGACTACCGTTATTTAGTGCTGAACCCCGCAGACGAAGATCCGGCCACTTTTGCCGAGCCAGAATTTCGGCAAAGAATATCAACGTTTGCAACGATGTATTGCATTTAAAAGTAAAGCTACTGGCGCGAACCTATTTTCTAGGTGCTTGGCATTATCTGATGCGTAATGAGCGCGCAGAGAGACTAGGTACAGTCTACAATGCATGCCGGAGCTGGGGAGATCATCAAGCAAAGCCGGAGGTCTTTTTACCGGAGCCGGAGCTTTTTTTGACCGGAGGTGAGAAACCGGATATTGCCCAATATTTACGATAGTCTTTTTACATTAGGGAGGAACGATCGGTTTTCCGTTGCGTGCGTTTCCTACGAATGTTTCCTAGCGAGTAATCCACCGGACCTTCATTAATTCAATGTTGCCCATATCTCGTACAGGTAACCCTCCAACTTTATTATGTCTGCTTCGACCCATTCTTATTGGAAGTGGCATCAACCATGAGTTGTATGAACTGGCTGTGGAATACAAAGATGGCCAGTCCACCTTGTCTATGTCGAGCCGTTCAGATTTTGGACGAATCTATAACCAACAATTCAAATCATTTTATCACGACGTTGGATGAAACAAACCACATAATATACCTACAAATTATTATATAACAGTTATCTGACGAAGTATTAGGGTAAACGGCCTATAGGCATAAAAGGAACTGGTATTATATATTTAATATAGATACTAAAGGATTCGCACAAACCCGAAATTTTCTTCGTTCTTGTACATTTTCTAAATCTATAATCGGACAAAAAGATGCTTAAAGCATGATAATATTCGTTGTCGATAGGAGTATGTACAGCACAGTATATATGCTTACAGTTTACTGTGCATGATAAATATGACATATGTACTCATTGTACCCGTGTCCATGATCGGCATCTATGATCTAAGATACCAACGGCAAGTGGTACCTACTGCGTCTGTAGTGATGTACGCCATAGTTGCTGTCTACTGTCTGCATTGTGCATCATATTCTTTAGTTTCGTAAAGTGGTGCAGTTGTACATAATACTACATAACATAACTATGTGGAGTATACGACTATATGCTAGTACCATGACCATCTCTCTGACTTTCCGCATTACTTGTATTGTTCTTTGTCGCATTATTTTTCGGTTGCTGCGACGAATTCTTCTGCACAAGCTGCGAAGCAGCCTTCCCTACACTCTGAGCATAAGATCTACACATAACCCGAAGCAAATTAATGGTGCTTAGGCCCAAGCAAGCTTCTTTATTTGATGATAGCAAAAACCTTCCTCGATTTGCGGCGGCCATCTTGAATAGAAAATCTTAATTAAACCCCAGTTCCCCAGCGATATGAATGGCGAACGGTCATATTATCCTTCGTTACTTTTGAAACTGTATTTTTGTTGTTTGTCTTGTCTGTAATGACCAAACTAAAATGTATAACTACATAAAGGTGGTTGTCTTGTATATTTACATAAAAATTACCTGAAATTCGTATGAATATATCGTCCAACCGAACGAATTAAAATCGAAAATATATTGGGCTGCTCGTGTTGTTACAAATCACCCATCATTCTTAGCGAGCAAACTTGCCGCCGGATCAAAGATGGCGGACTTGGATCGTTGGATTGACATCGCTAAAGACTGCAAATACTTGCCTGAACACGATCTAAAGGTATGAATTTATTCTTCTCGTTTTCCCAAATTCAAAATCTGCAACTTGTGGTCAGCAAAACGGTGTGTTTTAACCCGTCAAATTATGTCCTTCATCACCAGGTTTGATATTAAATTTAAAAATTTAAATGTCGAATGTTTTGACAGAAACTGTGTGACTACGTATGTGATTTGCTGCTCGAGGAATCTAATGTTCAACCTGTTTCCTCGCCGGTAACTGTTTGTGGCGATATTCATGGCCAGGTATTTGAAATATTTGTTTAAAACAGAATATCAACGACCTATGACGGACAAGTGTCATAAGTTACGTCAACTGTTGTTGGACGGTCACGGAATGTCCCGTGACGGAAATAATATAACTCATTTTCTGTTTTAAATTTATCTAACTGAAATTTTATAGTTCTACGATTTGGAGGAACTGTTTCGTACTGGAGGTCAAGTGCCAGACACCGCTTACATTTTTATGGTAATGTTCTATTACGTTTTCATGTGACATTTTCTAATTCTTACTTCTTAGCTTTTTTCCATATTTTATAATAAATATTTATAATATGTCACTACCATATTTATTTATAAAAAATTCATCTAATTTAGTAATTATATTTCTAGGGGGATTTTGTTGACAGAGGTTACTACAGTTTAGAAAGCTTCACAAGACTACTTACATTGAAGGCAAAGTAAGCTTTATTTGTGCTACTCGTTATTGCATTATTTTCTTGTTAATTGGCAAATATAATAAATAAAATAAGTATTACATCATCATCATGTAAATTTTCGCAGTAACCCATCTAGACTGGAAACTTTACTACAAACTTGAGTTGATACATACATAAAAAGTGTTGTTGGTCTCCCAATGACAGCTATTCTCTAGTTGAAGGAGCAGTGTCACCATTTGCACATGACATCTTTTCTGCACGCACAGTTGTAACTTCAGAATACACTAGAAAATGACAGAAAATCCTGCATGTGGTTGTGGTGCCATCAATCAGTGATATAGATGATATATCAATGTTAAATGTCAAACTTATTTGACTCCAATACTTGAAAATGGTGCTGGACGTTTTCAGGTTTGGAAGCCTAACAAGCTCTAAAATCTATAATCATAAATATGCAATTCATGACATTCATCTTCAATGACATCTGGCATCAATTTTTATAGGTGGCCTGACAAGATAACACTACTAAGGGGAAACCATGAAAGTAGACAAATTACTCAAGTTTATGGATTTTATGGTTAGTACTATTTTATTTTCTTATAGGATATTACAGTTAATAAGAATGAAATATTAACACTTAATATAATTTATTTCTAAAGTAAATCACTAGTTACCCATTTGCCAGGTATTTAGTTTTTTAACAATAGTGGGATTCCTCATCAATCTGTTTGTTTTTATTTTATTTGTGTGAACTAGATGAGTGCCAGAATAAATATGGGAATGCTAACGCATGGAAGTATTGTTGCAAAGTTTTTGACCTGTTGACAGTTGCTGCTGTAAGTAGCTTGCATTAAAGTTTTAACATACAACAACATATGACAGTTATTTTTAAATACATCTACTATAAATATATAATATTATATTTTATGAGATAAATGTTCAGGGATGCCAGAATCATTGGTGCAGCAGGTGAAAATGCAGCGAATTTATCCCTAACAGATAAATCACAAACTAGAACATAATCGTCCTATGAGGTTCCGTTTATAGAGTATAAAAAAATCTTGTAAGCGACCAACAGCTTCGCCACCATAGAGAGAACCTGGGTACTAATTAAAATCACTTTTCAGTTTAGCACATACAGTATGCTTCATATACAATGTTAATTATCAAAAAAAAATTCAGTTAGACATGTTCAAATATAAGTTAATGCAGACCATTGAAGTGCCCTTTCATTGTCATATGTGCTCTAAAATTAGATATACTGTATGTGCTTTTGACAGCAGATTGCTCGCGTTAACCTGAAGATGTTCCGGCATCCCTGTAGATGTTAAATATTATTTTTAACACAAGAAAATAAAAGTGAAATGATACAAAAATAAAATTTATGAAAATGTCCAAGTTCAGAATGAATTGTTTCTTAATTTTTAATACTTTGAAATTTTTCTGTTACACTGTACATGGATATTATGATTGAAGGCAAGTTTTTGTTTCATCGGCACCAATGTGCTCCAAACAACACCCAATCAACGTAATATTCAGTAGAACTTGAATGCAACTAAATGACTAGATCATGTATCAATGAAAACATGGTTTTAGGACATTAACTTTAAAACCTGATTTTGTTTGTTTGGAATGGTTCACTTGACAAATATGCATGATCATCATAGTCCTTAATGATTTTTTGCCTCTGTTTATTTTTGAAGTTAATAGACGAACAGGTGTTGTGTGTCCATGGAGGTCTGTCTCCTGACATCAAGACATTGGACCAAGTACGAACTATTGAACGAAACATGGAGATTCCACACAAGGGAGCATTTTGTGATCTGGTTTGGTCAGATCCAGAAGATGTTGAAACATGGGCAATGAGCCCCCGTGGAGCTGGTTGGCTTTTTGGATCTCGGGTCACAAATGAGGTAAATATCAGATTCTATCCATACTTTACTTTGTCATTCCTTACTTTTTTGTACTACTGTATGGAAGGTAATAATCTATATTATGTTAAAAGTAAATGTAAACATAAGTTCTGGAAAAACTGGTATCTTCATTGTCAGCTTTCAATGCATTAACTGAGGTTATATATGAACCAATGTTAACTGTTAGTAACCATGCATTATCTGGACATGTATGTATATGCCAGTGCCAAGGTACAGTAGGAAGCTGGTTTACATAGGAGGACAAGTCCACAACCATGCATGCAGCATAGGCACAGAAAGGGAAAACCTAAACCTATAATCTCTTTAACCATGACATATGATACCATACTGCAATGTAGTACATTTCTACAGCCGTGCATTTACTCCGAGCAATCTGACAAACTAGATTTTCATTTTTCACTAGACTTCCTCAAAGTCTATTTAAACGATTTGTTACCCGCCGCCGTTCAGTGATTTTTAACCGGTCGGCGGTTAGTTGCCTTGTTTAAACGCGCCAAATCTACGGGTCGAGGTTTAGACCGGTGACGTAAAAGCGAATGACCAACGAGATTGTAAATCTGAATAAATATATAACATTACCGCATCCTATGGCAATCGTTTTTCGCGCCAGAATTCATAATGCAATTCAAAAGGCTGCAGATGGAGCAAGTCGACCTCTCACGATGAAGCATACCACGTCAACGCCGCGCGAAACAGTTTCCCATCGGATTCCTAACTTTTCGGGCCAGATTATAGCCTAGACGCCATTTTTTTTTCATCCGATCCTGGGTCCCTTGCATGCACGTGGTAGAAACCCTAGGCCTAAAGACAAAGTAGAAATCTTGACTAAAATGCGACAAACATTTATTCTGTAGTTTGTGCACGTGAACAATCTCAAGCTGATATGTCGGGCACACCAGCTCGTGCACGAGGGGTACAAATACATGTTTGATGAGAAGCTGGTTACCGTATGGTCAGCACCAAACTATTGTTACCGCTGCGGTAACATAGCCTCCATACTCGCCTTCTCCGACGTCGACAACAAGGAACCGAAATTGTTCAAGGCTGTGCCTGACAGTGAGAGAGTCATCCCACCACGGACAACCACGCCCTATTTCTTATAGAACCTTAGTATCCGTTTCTTAACGGTGGCCTGTTTAATTAAAAAGACAAGTTTTAGATTAATATTCACTTGTCTTGCGATGCTGTCCTTAAACAATTTTGGTTTCGGCCGACATTTCCGGAGTTGATTGAAGCTGACAACTGGCAGAAGCTGCTGGGAACATTCACTTCACAACGAACAAATGAACAACAAATACAGCAGTTGGCTTCAATTTTGGATAAGAGTCCTTTTTCAAAAATGCAGGCCAACTTCAGACAATTTTCCTAGCAATCCCTTATGTTGTCACCAAACGAAGAAATATTCAAAATGAAGAAACATAAAATCCGTCGCAAATTGCTTGGTGGTTTTGACACGTAAATATAACATTATCAATCATACGTATATTAGCCGCCGTTATGGGAAAAGGTGCATAAGATTCGAGCCACAAAGAGAGCCCAAGTACCCGTAGCAGCGGCTATTGGCGTATCAGAACAAAAGATTATACCATTGAACATTTGATGGGTTCTTTGGAAAGTATATTTGTATATACACACAAGTTGGTTAAAAAAACTCGGCTGCGCCTCTTATTTTCCACCGACTTGTCTGTATTTGGGAACCACCACATTCATAGAACATCGTCTTTTGTTTTACATATTACTTAATAAAGTCTCTAAAATACTGTTGTTCATTGTTGTATTTAACCAATGAGAAAAGTCTCTTCATGCCGGTAGTTTATGTATACAGTAGTAAACTTAGAAGGCGTGACGATATACCGTACCCGATACAACACGAACGAGCTAATTATGTGTGTGTGTGTGTGTGT
>JAOTOK010051184.1:0-18612 GCA_025770025.1 Virgularia gustaviana
CGCGAAAGGACGCAGAAACCAACTGATCTGATCAAATGCGGCTCGCATGGCTAAACGATAAAGCACTAGAGTACAGCAAAGCTTTCAAGAATACTTTCACAATTGTAAACAGCGCACTCCCACCCACCCTAAGTAAACTTTCTATCATGGTGACACGTGACCAGCCACAGCCAGGGTCTTGCCGAAGCGGGGAAGGGAGCGTAGGTAAGAGCCTGGGTACGAGGTTGCACTCTTGCCCCCAGGTTTTCTAGCAAACCACTTAGATGTACTAAAATTAGCACGCGTATGCTAGTAGTTGCTGAAGATATTCAGGTTTGTTTGATATGCAAATATCATACTTATGACATCACAATGCATAATGAGTTTTTACAGACCATTATTCTCTGAACATTTTACGAAGCACATACCATACCTATAATATGTAACAAGTCATAGCCATATACAAGTAGTAAGTTAGGTCTGGTAGATTTTTGTCAAGCTCTTGCAGAGAATTATAATAGTTCCTGGAGAACTCATTATGCATTGTGATGTCATAAGTATGATACTTTGCATATCGAACAAACCTGAATACTTCGCGAAAAAAGTTATGTTAACAAAGCTTTACAAATTTAGTACTACATCATTTCAAATGATCTTTTATAATATAGAGTCATAAAATGTTTAGGTGAAATTTCATGTCATAAGCACTTTAAATATGAAATGAACACTGTACTCTTTCATGTTTATGACATTTTTGTTTCATACGACGGCATAGGTGTGCATGTGAAATAAATTTGAGAACTCCTGCATTATTCCATATAATATGCAATGGCCACTTCTTATTCAAATAAAGTATAATTCCAATTATACACAACATTTTAAAAATACTAAGGATTACTATTTGATGAAATTTTCGAAGTATACTGTTTTTCCAACGCAGTCTTGCAGAGTGTTGTTGGCGTTGCTATTCTGCAGTTGGCCCCAGTGAACTCCGTGTAAACTACTGTAAAACGCTAACTACAGATAACCACGCCATAATTGTGCCCGAGCCCAAAATAGTTTTTTCTGAGATTAATACTCAACTTTCCTTTATATATCTATATGAAGCTATTGCAAAACTCTATAATTTGCTGCCAAAATTTTAAAAAGCTCAAAAGCACAAAACAAGCGAATTCACAGTAAAATATTGTCGTTGACGTTTACACTCCAAAATTAATAGTGCTTCTCAAGAGCTACAGTTTGACATGTAGAGTATTATTATAGCCCAGCTTTCAGTGCCAAGTATTTATTTTTGCTCAAAGCTTCGATTTCTGGCCTCGGAGTTAAAATTCCAGTTCACTTGGAGTTCACTAATTTGTCCCGATGTAGAGTACAGTATATTATGCTGCGTTTGTTAATTTTCCTGTTTTTATTCCTCTCACTTAATGCCCTTTGCTTCAATAGATATTTAATTGATTGCAAGGGATACACACCTGAAGATGCTATCAAAGGTACAGTCAGTGTAAAATGTACAAGGCAGACAGGCGTACAGCTGTATATAGCCACAGTTTGTCCCCGTGTACCAGACACATACCAGACATGATGCTTTGCTCCATATGGTTTTTCATGTCGAAATATATAAATACGCTGATGGAAGTGTAGTTGGAAGTGTAGTTGGAATTTGTGTCATCACCGCGTTCGGTTCATTTCCCAAACATGATCAAAATCTTAATTGTCATAATTATGACAACAAAATAATTATTGTCTTCAATGAATGAACTCGTATAACCTTTGAGTAACGTTGTTTACAGTTTTAACAAATCTTTCTTCTTTTCGAGATATTTCATTTCTAAATTCGATAAATGCTACCGACGTCCGCCATTTTGGACTACAGTATTTCATAATCTCATTATTCATTAACTTCGTATTTGATGACGTCAAGAGTGGTGTAAAGATTCTTAAACTTCTTTGTGTGGAACAGGCATTAAGCAAACGTTTGTTTAACGGTTTCTACGTGAACAATTAATAGTAAAATGCCAAGATGATTTTCCGAATTTGCTTATTTAATGCATACGAGATGAGATGCATAGTATGAAATCGAGGCAGGCAATCATATCTTTTATAATATGGTGAGTTTCATTGCCAGCTTCGGTATCTATTATTGCCTTTTATACGTTAAATCAAATTCGTGAAGTGTCTCTCTTCTATCTTTACGCTATAACAAGTAATCGTGTATTTCGTACGCGCAGAAGTGACATTTTCTTCATAACGTATCATTTGTATACTATATAGTGTTTAATGACTCCAGGGGCTATGATATGGAGAGGGAAAATTACATTGAAGATTTGAAAAAGAGAAAACCAAGTTCGTAAGTATAGTCCATGAGTGTAAGCGAGGGTTACGGATTGTAGGATATCCGTGTCATGTTTGGATATAATATGATAATATGATAGGTGTGTTACAACGTTGCGCACGCATGCCATGTGCAATATAAATAATGTATCTTAGTAATAGAATATCTATTTAGTTCATTAAATGTCTTAGTGTCTACATGATTCTTGCGAATATATGATCTTCACATCTATCGCCTTAATTTTACGGTGATTTTGAATGGTCTATACGCGGCCGTAGAAGATTGTTATCCTCCCGGGTGCATTAGAGGACCATGATCTCGCAAAAAGTGCAAAGTGTGCCGGGTGTGCCTTCCAGTCTCGTCGTGTTATTGGCTCTGGTAAAGGGAAATAAAGCCCGATCAACTGCCTTCACGTTTCTCCGTTAGAAAGGACTGGATCGAAGGAAGAGCGAACTGCCAACATGTCGGCTGTTAGAAAGAGAGGAGGGCAAAATAAAGAAATGTCATACGCTAATCAGCCACAAATAATGTTTTGTAG
The DNA here is from genome assembly GCA_025770025.1 of Virgularia gustaviana. Taxonomy (NCBI): domain Eukaryota; kingdom Metazoa; phylum Cnidaria; class Anthozoa; order Scleralcyonacea; family Virgulariidae; genus Virgularia; species Virgularia gustaviana. The sequence goes on from JAOTOK010051184.1 coordinate 2,850, forward strand.
ACTTTCCGATGTGGAGGTTGATCGCTTGCTAAAATTTGCACCCCCGTGTGAAGAAGATGAAATTACACCACATCACAAGCCAGTTGGCCCAGAGTACAAGTCTGCTACTGAGAAAGGAGCCGCGCGGTCGAGAAGACCAAAGCCGTACGATCGTGGTCCGAGCCAAAAGTCAAGATATGACAACGATGAGGTAAGGAACGACAGATATCGCGAGCGATCATGGAGACGACGAGATTACTACCGTGATGGTTGCTACTATGATAACGAAAGAGAGTACTACGACAGTACTGATTCACATTGGGAACCACGGGGTGACATGACGGCAAACCGAAGATCACGACGATATCGGGAAGACAGGGAAAGTCATGGAAACCGTGATTGCCGCAACATGAGGTATGGACGCAGACGGTGGTATGAGGATACTGATGATCGTGCGAGGTACCATGACACCAATCATTATGATCGCTAACGTTGCTTGAGAGCACAACTGTTATCGTTTGGAATTGAGTATCATGGTAAGTCTATAGCATTATATCACAGCATATATTTTTGCCATGACTATGTCATGAGGTTATGTAACCGGCTTATCACATACTAGGGAGCTTCAGATTTGGTTACGAGCACGCCTTGACTGAGCGACGACTACATGATCGTTGCCTACGTGAAAAACATGAACTCTAATCAGTGTAGAAGTACTTTAGTGTACGGCGACGATAAAAAATTATATAATATTTCAAAGTTTAAAAACAACAACTGAAAATTGCATGCCGTAAATTTGACTGTTTTCGGGCTGCTTTTTTTGTTTTCGCATTTTTAAAACACTTCCCTTTGAGCTCAAGTCTAAGTTATATTTTTAGTAGCTTCAGCTCGGTAAATAAACCGTTCAACATTACGTTTTTCTGCTCAAAATTCAGAAAAATAATTTTCCCCATGTAGGTTATAGCGCGTGTTTATGTGCACTCACTTGCAGTTAGCGTCCTGGTTAGCTTAAAATTCACTGGGTTATCTCTAATATATTCGAAATAACGTTCAGAATGATACTGCCCTGCATGTCTCACTTCGGTGACATCACTGACATGTCGTCCATCCAAAAACTTAAAACATGATATCGCCTCATTTCTTATCATATGATGACATTTCCTCTTTTGTGGTTCCGTACACATATACACTGTAGTCCATTACGTGATTCATGCAATCACTTCTTTATACACATGTACTGTATATGTTACAAAATTTGTATTATTTATTCCATCTTGTAATTTCTATTTTTATTTTTATTTCGCTTTATAGTTATGGGTATTTTAGTTACGTGTACGTATGGTCTGATCATAAATCACAATTGTGTTGTAAAAAATTGTACAGTAGAAAAGCTTTATAAAGCCATCGCTTGGAGAAACATCAGAACCGTGTTTTGCAAAATGGACCAAAACTCTATACGCCAATTATACATATCTACAAAAATGTTATTTATAAGTTCACTTAGTCAATTAGAAGAAAGAAATAATTATTTTTATTGTAAATACAATAAAACATTTGTTGATTGGCGTTCTTGGCCTGCCTGTATTTTAATTTGTAATTCCATGATCGCTCCCACCATGTACTGTACATCGTATTTAAACTACTATTTCCAACACAGGTGAGCGTTCTTGAACTAAATACGGACAAGCTAGTTGAAAATACGAGGGTAAACGGAGTTTTTTTAGCCAGCTTCGTCTGTCGTATTTTGACATTTATTTTGTCTTTTCTTCATGAATTATTACAATAACAACTCGTCAACTGTTAAATAACCTCTTCTACAAATTTGACAAATCTCTCTCCGTTTTCAAGATATTTCATTTGAAAGTTTGGTAGCTAAATTCTGCCAAATTCCGCCACTTGAACTATTCTGTAAACTCATTAACTTCGAATGTGAAGACGTCAGGAGTGTTAAACTTATTTGTTTGTAACAGTTTCACGGCTTTCCCATGGACAACTAACTGCAGTAAAGTGACAGGATGATCATGTTTAAAATATTTTTTACTGTGGTTCGTACGAAAAACGTTTGCGTGCCCCCACTCTTGACGTCATCCTTGCATATCCGGTAAAAGTCAAAATGGCGGACGGCAGCAGAATTTAAGGAACTTCAAAATGATATAACTCGACAATCAATGAGGATTTGTTAAAACTGTGAAGATAGATTTGTTAAAATTGTAAAGGGTGTTATTTAAAGAGTTTTACGAGTTCTTTCATTCAAGGCATATTTTGTTGCCATTGTCTATTAGTGTCACTTGTAGCAAAGATCACGACCACAGTAATAAAATGTAATATACAACTCAATTAGTTATCCAATGGCAAATCAACTCAATAAGTTGGTTTGTTATTGGATAATTCAAATTTGATGTATAATGTTGAGTTGGTTTGTTATTGGATAATTGAAATTTGATGTAATATTACATTTTATTACTGTGGTCGTGATCTTTGTGAACTCATATACCACGTGGCGGAGCTGTGATAAATCGCGGCGGTATCATACGTGATGCATCATGATGAGTTAATATCACCACCTTGGAGCGTGCTAATAGCCTCACCTGCCCACGCCTGATAAAACACGTAGCAGCTTCATGGGGGCCATTAAAATGTCAGGAGCAGCAACAGCTTCCTAATGTATTGAACAAATGCATGTGTTGAGACATGTCATGAAGAAAAAGCTTGATTTTTCGGTTGATAATATATCATTTATATACCCCCGCTCTGGTGATACGTTGAAATATTCGCCCTCAGTAATATAGCACTTCGCCTAGTATTCCCTCGTATAACCCTCGCCCCGGGTATATAAATGATTTTACAATATCATTAAAAGCCTGGTTCACAAGAGCGACATAATCATAAGCAAGTAAACAATAATGGTTAAATTGTCCTCTTGCATGGGCTTACAAAGACATGCGAATACTCTTTTAATATCTCTTTTGCTCTGTGACTTTGTTGGTTTATGCTTTGGTCTTAAACTTACGCTTATATCAAAGGTTATGCCGTATGCGTCACAGACATTCTTTGTTTTCTTCTATGTTTTGGCTTGTGCTTAAGCCCGTTTTCCACTTCAGCCGTATCGTACCGTACCGTAGCGATTTCTTTTGTGTGAAAGTCATTAGTCTTCCTCTGGTGCTTATGAAACAATGAAATACGGTACGTTTCGCTACGATACGGCTGAAGTGGAAAACGGCCCTTATATGCTTATGCCACTCGTGATCAGTGTTGCGAGACAAGTTGCATTGGCTACAGTAAGGCTTTATAATAGGCCGAGCGTCCTTTGAGTTCGTCGCGCCACACATTCTGATTACCTACAAAGTATCCAAGACGATTTTGCGTGAAAGTTAGCCTTACGACACAATTACAAAAATAGAATTTTATTTAAGTTGCTGGAAAATATATATTAAATTTCTGTTTGGTTGTGGATTACTATTAACTATTGTTTTTCGATCATTTTATTGGTCTTGGGTGCACGTTGCATGTCGTTGGGCTAAAAGCAAATATCCGCTTTTATCGAGAAACCGCGATCATCCGAAGTTTGAACATCAGAGTCCAGTTGCAGCTCTTCCACAACGGATAGTCCTGTGGGTAAGAGAAAAATGACAGCGTGTTACTGGGATGAATACATTTACAGGGAGCCGTTATGAAAGACATTGTAATTTCGATTCGATATTCTGTAAGTCAAGTATAAGTTTGAACGTAATAAACATGTTCGTGTCCACCGCGCAAGAGCGCGAGGTAATCTAGGTATATACCATGGTAGGTACCAAGACTAGGATATAGGGGGATAACAACATTTTCTATAAGTCACTGAGTCTAATTGTTTCTACAACACTCCAGTCTTTTTTCTAGTAAAATCCATTGATTGAAAGTAGAAGTAGACCAAGTAGAACCATATATAGTGACGTATTGCTCATTAGTCTGGATGGCGGCCTTGAAGCAATATAGGGACAAGGAGGCCTTTCTTGCCATGGAAACCTCATGAGGGGGGATGGTAACCGAAAGTCAGGCCACTATTTCTCCCTTCAGTTTCACTAATCCGCTAACTACTGTAATTCGTCTGATAGCTGTCTATAAAACGGCTGGCCGGTAGGTGGTTGGCGGGGAATCGAGGGAAATGAAGGCCTAGCTAGTTGTATAGTAAGTAGCCTACTATACAGATCATATACAGATTTTGAGATTGGCTCTGATTGGTTGAGACATTGTCCTGGGAAGGATTTCAGGTTTCCGTTCTCGGTAAACATTTACCAAAGAAAGGACAATGGCGGAAATACGATCCACGTTGTATTGATTGATATGTGTTATATGCTTACCTCGTGTTATCCCGTGGCGTCCCTGTTGTCTCACTTCCATTGACATGCTCTGTCGACAAAGAATTCTGGGTTCCGGTGCAAGACATCTACCAAATCGTCTGGGTTCTCAGGATCACATACCATGCACACCACCATTAGCAACATATTCTCCCCAGACACCTTTTTTGGCCGCAACAACCGCACATCGCAAGTCGTATTCCAAATCAGAATCCAAATTATAATCCCCACAACCATTGTTATCGTCTTTCAAATTATTCTTCAAGAGAGTTTTCTCTCAGGCCTTCAGCTGATCCTAAGTCATATTCCATACCACACTCTTCATCGGAATCCTCGTCGAAATCATCTTCATCTTCAGAAGAGCCTTCTTCAAAATCTTCATCATCCACAGCATTCCAGTTAATCTCGACTTCATACCTCTCTTCGGAGTCATCTCTCGTAAATTCCTTTACGTATGTGTATTCGTTAAAGGAAACCGACTTGCCTAAAGATATTGCACTCAAAGGATTTGATTCACCAACCAATACCGAGGCACTCACTGTAGAATTTGGACTATCATTGCGCTTCAGAATTCCATGTAATGGCTTACGCGTGCCTGAATCAACTAGTACGTCTGGACAAGCGTTGGTGACACCAGTGAAGGATTCAATTTCAGGGACAACAGCAGAATGCTTATTGATAGATTGGATTGTTTGTACACAAGTTGAAACATCGTCAATGATTGGACTGCTTGAAGGACAGCTATCCGTTGCTTGAATTCCACCTGGGATGTCATTGACTGTTTCTTCTTCAGCAGTGGTGGCTGAACAGTCAGGGATTTCGTGAGCACTATGGATAGCAGCTGGAGCGATGGTGTTCGGTTGAAGTTTAGGAACAGAAACAGAAACGTCAGAGATTGATGGAACGTCTGGACAAGATTTACCACCACATGCCGACTGAACGCTATGTACAGTAGCACAATCAAGGGTTGGTTCAGGGTCAGGAGCTACAGCAGGAACGTTAACGACAGCAGGAAGATCTAGGACTTGTTGGGCAATATGAACGGTCGCAAGATCATCGTCGCTTGGTTGAACCTTAAGCCCGGCAGCAGGAAAATCAGGTTGGGTGCCAGGAGCGGTAGCAAGAACGTTGTGGATTGGTTGGGATTGGTGAAGAGCATCAGGGAGTGTTTGATCTTTAGAAATGGCAGCAGCGATGTCTGCGACTGATACAATCGAAGGAACGGGAACTGGAGGATCAGGAATACATTGAGGACCAAGTACCTCCTGGATAGTTTGGATTTCAGACACCTTACCAGGACAATGTGGGACGACGGGTTTGATTCCTGTTGCACGTGCAGCACCTATATGTAAACATACGTGTTATTTAACGACAGTTCTCTTTTTACCCGTCTCAGATAATTAAGTATAGGTTATAAACCGTGACCGAGGTTTATATGCTAGTTATAAAAAAATGCTATAATCGGCAATAAACGCTTCTTTAATTATCCGGCATACCTTTAACATCTGCATCAATATTCACGTGGTCGATAATTTCGTTGGTTGGAGCCGAAGTAGCTTGTTTTTTCGGGACGCCCTGAAATATCAATCAGATGATGTTTAGGAAAAAATTCATGTTTTTGCTTAACAGAAATTACATCTTCTCAAGGAAAGCGAGGGTTACGTCTGACGTCTCCTTAAAAGGTTATAGCAGTTGTCACGCAGCAACCTCACATATATCGAGAGTTTGAACAAAATTATTTCCAGCTATTGGTAAAACTGGTAACATCAAAACAATGAATATATTATAATGTATATTAATTAATACGTGGACTATGAATGTTATAACTTTCAGTAATACAATTTTCATCATTCGCACTAGTTCATGATTGGCTGAGAATTGGCTCTTGTATTAAACTTGAATACGTTTTACTAGGGGTATTAAGGAAATAATACCACATGTGGTATTATTTTCTTACTACCATACATCCGGGAATTCCATGCGGACAATCATCCCCCGAAGTAAGTACATAAACATGGCGGCTTCTCGACTGCAATTTTCGACGAGTTCTGATGGATTATGCTATCGTTTTAAGTACTACATGTCTTGATAATATAAAGATTTGAATCTTGGAAATCTATCAGAATCAAGGTAAACATACGTATTATTAAAAGAAGCAAACATAAACTTCTATTGTACACATCAGCTAGTTTGTTTTTTGCGATGGTTTTTACTATATTCATTGTTTTCAGAAAAATGTACGAGTGATGAAGATTGTATTAATAGGAAATCACACTTGTTCTCGAAGAATTATAATGAAAAATTGCACTTGTGCTTGGCAAAATAACTCATAATACTACTCGTGCTTCGCACTCGTGCTATTATGAATTATTTTATTGCCAAACACGCGTGCAATTTTTCATTAATTCTTCTCGAATTGTATTATTTCCTATACTAATTTTCAGATGTTTTCTCTATCTCAAAAATTGCCCGAGATAGCTAGACGATGGATGTTTTTGAGACCGAGAAAAAATATTTTGCCCAATACGGACAGATGACAAATGAATCAAGAAATCTCAGTTGATAATTCTTATTCCTTCCTTAGTGTGTATAATAGATGTATGTACTGTGTGCATATTTGTTTGTGACAAAACAAATAAATAAATTCGAGCGCGGAACGAAAATCGAACGCAACAAGTTGCTAGCCCGCCGCTAGATGATTTTATTTTGGCTATACCAGTGAAAATTTCAAGCAGAAATGTATAACATTTATAGGTTGCTGTATGTGTACATGAAGTATTTCAAACAAGGTTACTATAAAACCAAGGTATTATGCATGCACTGACCTTGTGTTCACTTTGCATGCTACTCATAAATAATCCATCATTATGATTTCAATATTATTATCCTCCTTTTTGGCACGAAAATAATCGACAAGCGAACATTAATGATGATTTTAAGTGATAGAAGCATTAAGTTGTTGTTGTATACAAGAAATACGCCTCGTGGGTGAGCAGAAAGCATATATAAATCTTCTGAAATTTGAGTTATTTTGGGTTATTTAAGTCCTATAATTTCGTCCTAATTTTTGCAGTAAAGTTTTATAAAAATAGCATTCTCATGTCAATTACGAAGAACAAAATTATTTGCAAATAGATAAAAGATAAGTAAATAATTGTAAAAAACATATTAGTTCTTATTACTTACCGCTAGACTGGAAAGTGTTGATAATTCTGAAAATGAAATCTCGCCATCTTTCTTACGATCCATTTCGGCCGAAAACGATCTAGTTATGCTTACAGCAGAGAAACATTCTTGGGAGGTCACTGCATGATTGACATCTGGATGTTCAGCTTTTTCCACATGCGTAATGATCTGATATTCTTCAACTGCGGTGGTACTTTCACCACCTTCTTTTACGTTGGTTTGCTTGTCTTCCTCAAGACAACCACAGCAAACAACAGTTCTACAGCAGGAAACGTTATTTCCCATGATATAGCGCTTTGAAAACGCTTATGCGAACACAATTATTCAACTTCGTCTAAAATCTCTCGAAAGAAGCTGCGCAGTACTGATCAAGATGACTGGCAGCTCGCGAGTATCCTCATTATTACGTAATTAACAATTGTTTGCGCGCGTATGACCAATCATAGGGACAATTGATTGTGACGTTTTTAATTGGATAATCGGTAACGGCATGATCACGCGCGACCTCCATGTAATTTGATTGAAACGCTGGGGTTCTTTCTCAGCTGTTTTGACTTGATATACGATGAACAAGATGCCCGCTAGGCATTAACGTCGGGTCATGCTCCATACAACTTCAACTTCGATGTTGTCGTGATTCGCGCACGGTGGACCCGTCGATGACCCCCGCATATATTCAACAAAGCTCGCAAAGACGTTTGGACCATTCGACCGGACAAATTAAAAATGCTTTACATTTTTTACGTCGGTTCATCTATACGATGATCCGACGAATTAATAATATTCATTAACTTAACGAATTCGGTCAACAGAGTTTCAAAGTTCAGATGTTGATCAACAGTTTTGTAAGTGAAGATAACTACTTTACAAACAAAAAAGTAACATTATTTTATAATTTTCAAAGATAAGCGTGAAGTATTCCGTGTATTACAGTATAGCGCTAGCAAGACCATTGTATATAGCTAACTACCACCTGGTCACTCATATTTGTTTACAGTAATTTATCCTTATGCTATAGAAGACAGTGTATCAAAGATCGCATTTTGCATAATAACTGACAAAACAGACATGCTTCCAAACGAGCAATGTAATGAGGAAAATATGTTATACTAAATTTCAATAAGATGTCAAAAAAACAATAAAAACACACACACACAATCTTTTGCAGCAGCAACGATCGACAAATAAACGAGATATAATAATTAATAAACCTTAATCTTGGAAGAAACAAAGTTAGTAGTGCTTGTTGACGAAAGACCCCGATATCTTGCTAGGTTTCGACGATTTTGTCTTTTAAACATCCAAACCCTATAAATACGTCCTCTTTCACTCATGGGTACTCGCAGAGGCATGTTGGGGCTATTAAAAGATTGTGTCAGCCTCAGCTACCCAAGGGTCCTACATTTTGGGGACCGACGCCAATCACGGCGTTCACCACCGTTCGTTTTATTTTATAATGCTAAATGATTTTCAGAAGAAACTCTCAGTACCCCATCATGGGTCCGTACACATTATTTGGATTTGTTAAGCTTAGATCTAGACATATTTGATTCGTTCGTTGACTTGGCCATTTTAGTATTTTAATGATTTTTATTGATTTGCGCAATGCGCATGCTCTTCAGAGACTACGCTATCATGCATGTTTTCTCCGTTTTCCGTTAAAGATCTGGAAAAATTCCATCTACATGCGTATGTACCCAATGGATCCCTGCTGTTGGGAATTCATTAAGTTTTCAAGAGTTTTTTGTACCTGAAAAAGTTTGGTGATGATATTTTCCATTTTTAACAAGAAAATGTTAAAATTTACCATCAATTCCATTATATTGCTAGCTATGTATTTAAATCTTGAAATGTAAACAAAGCTGTTGTTTACGTACGGACTTAAAGACACCTTTAGGCGTGTACACAGGCAAAACTATTCAAATACGTATCGTTTGGACGCCAGTTTTTTGAAAAATAAAAAAAATAATGTCCGTTTTCGAAAATTAATATCGGGATAGGTGCAGTGGATGGGGCTCTCAGCTCTGTAAGACATGATGACTATACATAATGCTGTACTATTCCGTGCTGTGCTATGAAATATAAAAAAATCTCAAATCTTATAACTGATAGGAATAAAATGCATCGCAACGTTGCCGTTTAACCTCTTTTTATTCGTCCATCTATACAAGTAAACACCGGTTCTACCATACCCGGGATACAAGAACTCCCAACCAACATTTTCGTGCGTAATAGTAGAGGTTTTTAATATAGTTAGCTAATTCCTCGCTAATATATATTGTCATTATTGACACAAAGAAAACTCTTTGCATGACCAATTTGAAGATCCCTTTTCAGTTCGCGTTTTAGTCACAAAGGTCGCAGCTCAATGGACACGTTTTCCTCACGTATGGTCTCGATGGACAGTCGCCGTTCGCGGCCCACCTTCCACAATATGGGCTTTCGTCTTTGCAATTGTGTTCCCGGCAAGAATGACAACACATGTTGTACATATATTCCTTCTCAGTCGCACACTTTCCTTCGTCTGCCCACAATGAACACTGAGAATGCAGATCCACACAAGTAGCCGCTAAACAAAAAATAAACGCAAAACGATATTCGAAGTGGACTAAGTACAGTTACAACTGAAGATAAACGAAGGTTGCAAATCCTTCTAGTCTCTTGACTTTGGGAATTGCTTGTACAGCTAGCAAAATCTCGTGGTCTAGCTATATATATTATTAACAACCTCTTAATCATATTAATCATAGACAATGTATGTATAACGTCGTAAAACCGTGAAATATTTCGCACACTCATGCATACATCAAGGCTCCTGTCCAACACTGGAGCAATGCGGTTAGCTGAGTTGTCGAGATATGATTGACTGAACAAGGTTGAACTTACGATTGTAATTTCATACTCAGACATTAACATAACCACATAGCACCAGTGAGAGCGGCAGCCTTCAATGATGAGATGCTATTTAATAGTGCGTTCGGTAAATTTGACTTAATCCTTAAAAGCATCTCATCAGTTGCGCACGCAGTATGTAAGTTCTGTACAAGTATTTCGCCAAACCTTCATCTCACGTCAATGATTACCTCCTCGTCCTAGTTCAGAATTGCTCCACATGTTACATGTTGCAGTGCAGAAATATCTCATAAAATGATAGTGTTGCGAACTGGATGAACAATATCCACTTCTGATCCACTTGTAGCAAGATTCCAGTATGTCACATGCTAAAGTTGAAGAGAAATTAGTGAATTACTAAATGGGTTCTTATGCAGGATTGCCTATTCCTTCTTACATGCATTATGCTACCAAGTTCTAAATTCTGCTCGCGCTATAATAAGAGTATTTGAAAAATAGATTGCCGTAGTTATTCAATAAGCTAGTACATTAATAAAGTAGGACACGTGTTCATGCACAAATGAACGCTAATGCATATTTCCCATTTACTAATGTTACCTGCGGTATGTCTGACTGTTGGCTCTGTCGTTGGATCTGTAATTGTCAAAGTTGATGTAGTAGGAATATCGGTCTCAGGGTTCGTAGAAGGATTCAGTGCGGTTGATATCTGGGCGAGAGAATCTTCAGTGGTAATTGGTGCTCTGGTTAAAACCTGTGAGGTAGTTCTATCCGTGGAGACTCGGTAAGTTGTCGGACTATATGTTTCTGGTTCAGTATCTGTCTTGTATGTAGATGGTTTTTGCGTTGCTGATGGGCTCCCAGTTATAGGGTTTGGGGTAGTTTCCATGTCGTTAGTAATTGGATCCTCTGTTTTTGGCTCAGTGTGTGGCTTTATTGTGGAAAATATCCTGGTCGACAAATCCACCGTCGTAACAGGAGTTGTTGCTTTTGGAGGAGTACTTGTAGATTCTGTCGTTTCTTGTTCAGTCGTAATTGGCTCCTCAGTGCCAAAGGTGGTTGAGAAAGGCGTTGGCAGCTCACCAGATCCACCTAATAATAAATTATTGTTTTCCCAGCATGGTCAATAGAGTAGATGGTTTGGAAGCGTCGCAGCAGTTCAATAAAATTCATTATCTATCTCATTATTCAGGTTTATGCAAGTTTGTGCACCTTCTTCATCACGGTGCTCATTCTATATTTGCGCAAATAACCAATAGGAGTGGCTAACCTTGGACAATCACACGTGAGATTAAACAATAGACACGTTAGAGGTCTTCATCGGCTGACCGCGGCTAAATACAATAGACACGTGCTAACGAAGGTGTGCCACGCTTGCATAAACCTGACTCAACATAGATAATGAGTTGTATTGAATTTTTATGAAGTTTTCAGACCATCTACTCTATTGACTATGTTCCCAGTTAGGAGAAAGATGTAGTGATGTGCTTGTTTTTAGTGGTTACTATTGCAGAATTTTGGTCAAGTACGTTCTTTTAAATGCAAATTGCTGACCGCACTTACGTATTTTACACGGCCAAAAACGTAACAGGTTGTTCGTGGTTATTCAAACAGGCGTGAACAATATTGTGCTGCACCCCGTAAACAATATTGTTATCAGGTTGTTTTAATGTTGTTCAACCACCAACTTGTTGCAACTTGTTGACATGTTGCAAAGTATTGACTGAACAAGTTGCAATACTATTCTTGGCTGGACAACATTGAACAATATTGTTTACAGGGTGCAGCACAACATTGTTCCCTCAACAAGCCTTAACAACCTGTGCGTTTTTGCCCGACGGTACCTTAAACAAACAACAGACAATTTTACTCGTCGCATATTACTCGCTAATAGGGAAAGTTCCTAGGCGCGGTAATCGGTAAACCTGAGTTGATTTCCTCATGCCCAATACGGGTATGGTTTGGGAACACCGGAAGTTTAAAGAATTTATGTTAAGCTATATCATTACCTGTTAAACCGTATATGCTTTAGCTCTACTGATATTTAATAATACCGCGAGAGGTTGAACACGAGACATGGTGTCGGGTACGTTTCTCTTCAAAATTGAACATATGTAGTTGAATGTTTTTGGCAATACACAAAAGGCCAAGAAAAGTATAACAAAGACACTAAGTTTCCAGACAATTTCTCTATTGACCATATTCAAAACCTTTAGTGGGCCGCACTTGTCTTGTCCCCAATAGGAACAGTGGCTCTTGATTTCAGCATTTTGATCTCTTTAATCAAATAAGTTATGTTTTCTGTATTATAATATGGACTTAATATGGACTCAACTAAGGTATAAATCCGGGATCCAGGAAACGAGATTTTTAGCCTGGAAATCCAGAATCTAGTGGATGGGATCTGGCAACAGGAAATGCTATCTGAAAAAACGGGAATTACAGGAAGTAGAGTATGCAAACCAGAGAAATGAATTGGGGATGGAGGAGACGGAATCCGTGATCCAGATCATGGAATCTGGTACAGATAAAGGATTCATACTCTATAATAAGAGTGGGATTAAGAATCTTAACGGTGGAAGACTGAACCATGCAAACAGCACATGCATGTATGTGTACATCTCCACATTTCCCAATTTGCTCATTAGGTATTCAAAGGCGTAGATCAGTTATTTATACTGTACCTTCTGGCGTTTCTGTTGATGGAATAATTATTAGAGGATTTGTCGTCGTTGGTAATTCTGTCGTTGATAATTTTGTTGCGTGCGTTGTATCAGGTAAAGTAGGTTCTGCTGTTGTTGCACTTTTTGCAACTGTGGTGTGAGCTGGCGGTGTTGCAATAAAGTCTGTGATGTTACATCCATACATTGCTCTAGCTTGTTGAATATCGTAGTCACTTAACCGTTGCCTTTGACCAAATTCGACGTCGCGTTTCCCTTTGGACGTAATAGTCGCCAGACCACTCCGTCTCGCAAATGCCATTGGTGGATAATGCATGATACTGGCGTAGTCGTAAGGTACTCCATAACTATTGATCATCCTTTCATCCATTTTGCTAAATTGGAATTCAAAACCTGTAATACATTTTGAGATATTGCATCAAGTGAAAATCTACTTAAAATGTAACGAGAAACAAAACATAAAGGCCTAGGCTTTTTTGAGTGCTGGAATGATGAACTTTTCCTCTATTAAAACAGCTACGTGTTCCTGCCCCTCTTTGTAAATTAGCAACTTTAACAACATACTGCAGTCTGCATGAACAGCCAACTAACAGTCTATGAACAATGGTTAATATGTATAGATAAACAGGCAGAATCGCACAGCCTGATCAATGCCGTTTTCAACAGGATTGAACACTCCAGTCTTGAGCTGACCAGGTAAATCAATATTGATATCATACATGTTAATACCTGCATGGTGTCAACGTTGTTCACGATCTGTTAATTAATGCTATTCATAGCTATTGAAAAAATGTCTTAAAACAGGCATGGTTTATCAAATTCCAAATCTGTAATTTGCCGGAAATTTATTTTTCATAGTAGATATATCTATTCTTCTTGGAACAGGCAAAACGTCCTTTCATATTATATCGTTTATTTATTGCTTTGGTCAAGCACAAGTAATATGTATTCTACTAAGCAAATGTACCTTCCATGATGTTCTCTTCGACTACATTGATATAGTCATCTCTGTCAGGGCGAGATTGCTCGTGAAAAAATCCAAGTGCATGACCTTCAAATTTTAATTGTAAGAATATTAGTTTTAGCTACTTGCTCGAGGACAGCTCGTGTTGGCATTCGGCTTAAATAGAAGATTTGATATGGAGTGTTAGCCTTAGACGAGGGCTTTATAAAAGATTAAATTTTGCCATAGTCTGTTCCGTAACTTCTCTTAATGATGCGCATTATGACGTCAAATCAGGCATACAAAACCTTGGCAGAGCGTCCTTCCTCTTGTACTGCTATCAAAATTACACAAGCAATTACGGCTCTGCTTACTTGGCGAATATCTCGTCGTGAAATAAGAAATCCAAAGGTTTTGCCCCTGGCAAAAGATGCACGAGAGGGATTCCAATGCAGATTTTTTTACAAATTGCAATACATTGCACGCTTTCCGATGCCGCCGGCGCGTTTAACTAATAAAAATTCGATGTGCCAACCTCTTTCTCCATTTTTTAACATTCTTGGCTTCAAATATATGTAGTCAAAAGTAAAATACTGATGAACGCGAGAAAAAGAGCTAATTAAAGGAAAATAGCAATCTTTTCCAAGATATATTAATAATTACCCTTTACAGTTTCGTCTTAACTAGTTGGTTCTTGAGATATTTTCATACAAAGTCTCATGACATTGGCCATCTGCCGCCATATTAGACTATAATTTTAGCTCATTCTGTGACGTCTAACTGGGGTTAAAGCCGTTTAAACACACCTACATGATACCAACGTGAAGGGAAAAAATTTGGGAAGCCATTGTTGATGTTACTTAAATGCTAGAGTTCTGTTTTTTTCCTTCCATTTATTAAGACATGCATGTACGTTCAAAAACAAAAGTGTCGTGTGACCCTTCTTGTGATATCGGCGTGTACCCAAGCCTATAGTATACTATAAAGCTATAGCTTTGATCAAAATATCTCGAGAACCAAACAAGTTTTGAAGAAACTGCAAATCGCAAATGAAAAGCATTTTGAAAGGTCTTTCCAACAACTTTCTTGTTCATTTCCATTTACGGGAGATAATAGATTTTTTCGATCACCAAATCCGTTCTATTTTTATAACAATTTCCTTATCTGTGTATATATCTTACCCATTTCATGGAGAGCGATGCCATGGCGTTCGCATCCACTCCCAATAGATAAGGCTTGTTCACCTCCAATTCGACCAACAGCAGAGAAACATCTGTAAAACAACATGAAGAATTAGATTCACTTCGACATTTTACAGCTCATCGTATATTCATAAAAGACAAGTCTCTTGAGAATGTATATCTGTGAACTTGCCCCTTTCCCTTGAAGAAATGAACAAATGTTTGATCGGTGTCTTCTTTTACTCGCCATTTTAGGCATGGCAGAGATTTCTCCCACTCTCGCATAGCGCTGTGTATTACGTAGCGAGCTTGCCCTATTAGAAGAAAAATAAAAGGTTGTTTATTAACTGAATTCATTATGACTATAGTAGTGGCTCAACTGTTCGTGTAAAATCATGTGGGTTTTTTGTAACGGAAAGCTATGAGACATAATGCAACCTATTTGCAAAATATTCCATAACTTCCTTGGGATATAACACCAGAAATAATGAATTGTATTTATATCGTAACTTTACGCTAGTGCCAGGATTGTAATATCCTGCATGACTACGTCATCGAGTAGGGTGACGTCAGATAGTTAGTTGTAGTTCGGCAGCCATGGATGCT
>JAOTOK010051295.1:0-10985 GCA_025770025.1 Virgularia gustaviana
AGTGCAAGTTGCGCTGCTGTACACGTAACAGCAGTGCAACTTGCACTATAGCCGCGAGCTCGGTACGGTATTATTCAACAACAGCTGCAGCTACACAAAGACTTTTTTACCAAAGGTAGGCAGTTATAAAGAAAATCAACACGACAACACGATTATAGTACATATATCGCCTCTTGGGCTTCCTATGATATAATCGAACTATCGATCACTCAAGCGATTAGTTTATACCACTATAATTTTGGATTGAACATCAACGTCATCAACGTCTTTTTCGAAAAAGTTCCAAACCACACTCCGAAAAACTCCGAAAAACATTTTAAACTCGAATTATAGATACCTGAGTCTATTGGGTAATATTTCAACTTCATTTCAAAGTCATTAGTCGAACCATTATAATATTTACAAGCTTGCTATCAAATCAATATTTATATTTTACAAAACAAATTTTCCTATGGTTTGGCAATGACTTTGAAATAAAGTCGAAAGTCGAAATACCCCGAATAATTTGTAAACGGGGCCCAAAATCATACTAGCAAATATCGTTTATCTTGTTTATTTAAACTCGAATATTGGGTTATTTTTTTGCTACATTTCTACTGGTAAAGGTTCCATTTCAAGACGTCCATGATCTTAAAAATCCGCGCTCGTAGAATACAAATTAGGGCAGCCTACGTCCGAGATTACCCGATGATCCCAGGCTACAGATGGTCGAGGTAGATTGACTTTGAAATTTGTACACAAAATCGAGCTTTTTAAGAGCTTCAGTTTGATGTATAGAACAACGTTCAGCGTTAAGTGTTTTTGCTCACACAGTAACTCAGAAAAACCATTTTGGCTTCAAGCAGCCTATGGCAAATTTATATGCAGTGATCGTTAGCGTTCCAGTTTACAGTAGAGTTCACTGGTTATAGCCATATGACATAGCCTGCGCCCCAGAGGCTACTTAGGACATAGCCGGCGCCCCAGAGGCTAGTAATAGGACATAGCCTGCGCCCCAGAGGCTAGTCAGGACATAATCTGCGCCCCAGATGCCAGTTAGGGCGTAGCCTGCGCGCCAGAGGCTAGTTAGGACACAGCCTGCGTCCCTGAGGCTAGTTAACTAGTTAGGACACAGCCTGCACCCCAGAGGCTAGTTAGGACCATTGTTAGGACACAGCCTGCGTCCCAGAGGTTAGTTACAAGTAGGACATAGCCTGCGCCCAGAGGCGCTAGTTCTGCTCAGGACCCAGAGCTTAGGACCTAGCCAATCTAGTCCACGAAAAAGGTGTGTAAATTTAGCACAAAAAGGAGTACAATAATTATCAATAAAAAATTAAATCGTCTCTGAAACAAAGACAAAAGAAAGGCATAATATTAAAACTGTATTTTAATTTTAGAAATTTAGTTGTATAGTTCTACATAGTTCTAGAATACTAAGCAAATTTCCGTAGATTTCGCCAATAATATTGCAGTTCCTTTGGAACCTATTTACAACGTTCGATTCTCAAATTATCTGCATTTAAAAATTTAATCGCAATTTGAAAAACATCGTTATTAATCTTTGATTCTTCTGTGGTTTCCCACGAGAGGTCTTAGTCCTGTGTGCTCCTCGCGGTTCTGTTGCATGCAGCACGATTCTAAACACGCGGGAGAACACGAATTCGAACATTGGAATGGGCACTCGTTACGTGTAACCCACGCAGGCATCATGTCTTCGAATGTTTCACGCCCCGTGGGGTGTGCTGGGATACAACAGGTGAAATCACAGTCTGGTGTACACCGCTTCTGACATCTTTCTTCACAAATTTTTCCTTCTAAATAAACGATTTGGATAGTAGTAAAAAATATTGTGGTGTTGTCATAACTTCCCGTGTAACTATATATAGTTATGTTAAAGCTGCAGCAGCAGAAAGGAAAGTAATCCTTTTTAAAAAAGCGGATGAACTGAGAAGTGACTAGTAGTGGCCTTTTCCCATATCTCCTCTCGTTCCTGAAATATCATGTAGTTCTTTTTAGCAACGTGAAATAGCATAACATGAATTAAAAAATACATAACTTGCAATAGTACTTAAAGGTAGGTTACAGTCCCTTCTGCGCATGTCTCAAAAACGTAAACAAATATGGACCACACTTGAGTATTATTGTTTGTATCTCACCAAATAAACCATGTTTACTACAAAGACCAGTATTTGAATGATTTATTGTTCATTCATTTATCCTGTGAGTTTTGTATTTTCGGCTGGGAAAAGCCCAGAACTGAAGTGTGGTCCACATTTGTAGACATGCGCAGAAGGGACTGTAACGTACCTTTAACAATTTCTGAATGAAATCATTTTAAGCTTCCCTTTGGGGAATTGAGTACCGGGTTGAAAAACTATATCTATAGCTATCAAAATATGAAGCCTGAATTAATAGCGTTAAGAGACCACTTCCAATCTTACAAGCATCCTTATCAGCTCACATTAAAATTGGCTTCACACATGATGACCACAATCTTTATTAAATATGTATTTTTACATTTAGAACTGAAGTCCCAAACATTGCAATACATATTCATCACTCAATTGGGTCGTCGTTCATTAATAAATAACAAAACAAGGTTATTATTTATTTCCCAGTTTCAGCGATGATATGATGTACTGAAGATATTTTTTGCACGAAAATGATCATTAACCCTCTGTGGTCCGACACAGTCTTCACTCTTCATAGATTTTACTCTGGCTATTGAGACGATTTTACTCGTCAATGTGAACCCTCCCGACCCCAAAGGGTTAATGAATAAAAGTGATTTTTAATCTGAATGCTAAATATCTTAAAGAGACGATATAATTATATAAATAGTGAAAGAACTGTCAATCAATTGCTCTGCATTTCACGATTTCATCCAAATAAATAAATAAATGAACAGAAAACGATATTTTTCTTTCATAAACACTTTCAAGAGAAAATTAGGGTTGGCAAACATCGTTTATTTTTCTGTTTCTTTGAAATTATTTTATGTTATAATTTTCTATGACTACATACACAATTTAAACTTACTTGTCTCCCATTGACAAAAAACGTCAGTCGTTGCCAAAAAAATTAATGGAAAATAAATAAAGAGTTGCATCGCGCAATCGTTGGCAGGCTACATTTTCTCCTTTGACTCTCAAAACAATAAACTGATACTTTGGTTAAAGTCCTATTTTGTTAATTCGCTATAATCTAAACGTCCACGGTATAAAGACGTGAATTATTAAACGTTAATTACATAAACGTTACTGTGTCATTTTAAATGTTTGTTTTCAAGCAAGGTTCATTGAAGCATTGAACTTGTGAGTAATAAATAAATAATGTGTTAGATATATTTAGCTTAACCAATAAAACACTAGCAATTTCACGGTGATTATAATTACTAAGAACTGACCCCCACAGATGTTTCGTGCGAGGATAAACTTAGCATAATTCATCTGAGTCATAAAATTGAAAAAAATCGCAGTAGACGGGATAACTATATGTTGATATAAATCTGTTCTGTAGACTTTAATTTTCACCGTCGGTGCTTCGAGTTGACCGGGATGGGATGGAATGGAATCGGATGAGATGAGATGAGATGGAATGAGATGAAATGAAGTGGTTGATTTTGGTCGGAGTTCACTTATGCTGACTCGAGTTGAGTTGAAATTGATTTGGTTTGGCTTGTAGCTAGGTTTAGTTAGTTTGGAGATGAAATTGAGATGGAATTATCCAAACCTGGCATGCATGAACGTCGAAATATGGAAGTCTTTTCAGTTACGACAATTAAATTAGGACAGCGTACAGCAACCAACACGATTGTACCGAAATATTACTTTTTTGATAGTACTCCTTTTTGATTATGTTGGTAGTTGTCATTTTTAAATATAACAACCAGTTAGGTTACAAAATATTTATTTTTCTATTTAAATTTTTTATTTATCGATATTGACAGAACAATTACATTGGAAACAGGATTGTTCAACATATAGATATACATTATTACATGTCTTGAACAATATTGATCAGTATCAAGATTGGTCAACGTTGATGTTTCATCAAGTCTTGAACAATATTGATGATTCATCAAGGTTGATGGTTTATCAAGTTGTGAACAATATTGATACCATGATTAATCGATGTTGATGGTTCATCATGTCTTGAACAATATTGATATCATGATTAATCAAAGTTGATTGTTTATCATCTTTTGAACAATATTGATATCATGATTGAGCAAGGTTGATGGTTCATCATGTCTTCAACAATATTGATATCATGATTGATCAAGGTTGATGGTTCATCATGTCTTGAACAATATTGATAACATGATTGAACAAGGTTGATGGTTTATCATGTCTTGAACAATATTGATATCATGATTGATCACAAGGTTGATGGTTCATCATGTCTTCAACAATATTGATAACATGATTGAACAAGGTTGATGGTTCATCATGTCTTGAACAATATTGATAACATGATTGAACAAGGTTGATGGTTTATCATGTCTTGAACAATATTGATATCATGATTGATCAAGGTTCAGTTATCCATCATGTCTTTATCATCGACGACGACTACTAAATAAGGCATTAATCGAGAAATAGATACGAAAACTGACGTATAATTATTTTATTTTCCAAGAATAAAAACAACAAAAACTCATTTCGAACGCAATTATATACAACAGTATATTAAAAAACGTAGGAATATATGAAGTACAAAAACTAAAAAAAAATCACAAAAAGCGAAGGAACCGTAAAAAATAAGAAATTTGATGTGTAGTTCAGAGGCTTGCGTGTTTGATAAATTTAAAACCCAAGCGGCGAATGTTTTGTAACAAAGAAAAAAAATATATTCAATAAATAACCGAAATACCTATTTCTAAAACGCTTTACAAAATTACTATAAATTTGTTTTTTTAATTGGCTTCGCGCTTTTTAAAGTTTGATTTCTCAGTTTTTTCCTTTTGATGATTGGTATGATTTCTTCGCGTTTTGTTTTCATTTTAAATTCATCCACCACGACAATATCCCTATTCCATGCCAAAAAAATACTAACCAAGTCTGAAATATGTAATGATTTATATGAATATATTTATTATACAATATATGAATATTTATAAGCCAAAAGCGAAAAGGTGGTAAACTGCCAAAAGTGTGAATGCTCACACATGATTGGCTAATAGGATAGACATCCCCCAGGCTTAGCTCTCAAAACAACCACTACGTCATCTCGATCTTCAATCGGCTTTGAAGAAGGGCTTTCGCTCGGGACGACAGCTAATATTAATTCACACTTTTGGCAGTTTACCACCATATCGCTTTTGGCTTGTAATTTACACTGTCTACGCAGTACTACAAATCTTTGAACTCGTTATACATTTGTTACGATATCATGAACAAGTGTTCTTTATTGTAAAACAGTAAAATTTCATGGACTAAACAAGTGAACAATACTGCCATAATTTAATTCTACATCTCGAAATACTTCAATCTAGCATTAACAAGCTTACTTTTAATAATAATTATGTGCAACTTCATACAATGTGATATTTAATATTTGAATATTTACAAGTTTTACACAACTAATTATTTCCCCGTAGATAAGAATACAGGTTAAATTTTATTTACCGAAGACACACCTTAATATTTTATGATTCATTCCGTAACTAAATTGTATTTTTTATGTAGTGTTTTATATCTTTCGAGGAAAAATGTAAGCCAAAATATTCTTCATCGAAGTGGAGATTTTAATCAGGCATTATGTTTGCCAAAATCAAAATGTGAAATATACAGGTGAAGACGAAAATTTGTTTTGATGTAGATGGGAGTTTAATAAATAATAGTGAGCCAAATAATTGTTATAAATTATTGTTTTAAACCGGATGCACGGATCTCCACTGGAAAATTAACGTAAGACGTGGTAATATTAAAAAAACTCGTTTGTGGGCCTTTATTCTGACAAGAAAAGCGGCATACACAAATGCTGTATATTCCTGTAAATTCCTCGACAAATTTGTGATATGAAGTTGCTTGCAAAGGACTAAGTGCGATACAATAAAATGTAGTTCATACGGATTATAGATTCACAAAATATTAAGATGAATTTACGTTAAGTGTGTTGAATGGTATGTATAGAAATTTACATTGTTTATTTTATTTTGCAAAAATTGAAAGTTCTACGATGGTCGAATCCATGAAAAATTAATACAACTCAAAATTTTAAAAGCTTTCTTTTATTTTAAGTGGATAATTATCATAGTTCCCATAGTTCCCAAAGAAGAAAACAAATTAGATCATGTTTCCAAAAATCGTTTTCTCCCTTACAGTAAAATGCTCGTAAGGTAGGCAAATAAATATCGAATGTTATGTAGTTGCGAAACGATTATTACACAAAATGTAAAAAGGGTAAAATGTAAAAATCGCTTGGGTATTTTCAGAATTAATTTGGTTGTTTCGTTTTAAACATGTCTTCGACTAATCGTAAACAATCATTTTCTCCAAAATGGGATAATATTTATAATAATGAATAGTAATATTGATCTGTTATAATACATACTTCTAACGAGAAAAATGTTAATAAATATCCCGCCTGTTCTACCGAGTTCAAAATTTAACTTATCTGCT
Source organism: Virgularia gustaviana (assembly GCA_025770025.1). Lineage (NCBI taxonomy): Eukaryota > Metazoa > Cnidaria > Anthozoa > Scleralcyonacea > Virgulariidae > Virgularia > Virgularia gustaviana. Next base: position 6,606 of record JAOTOK010051295.1, read on the forward strand.
TAGCTTATTTTTAGCCAAATTAAAACATGAATTCCATGGTTGAATAAATGTTGTATTCTAGTGTTTTTTACGTTACGAAAGACTGACAAGAGTCGTCGGAAAACGACGGAGGCGAAGTCTCACTTCGGCTTTCCTTTGACGATGACCGGTCGGACGACTCGTATCCGGAATCTCGCGGGCGCATAGCCAACAGATTAGCATGAATACCATTAGTATACATGGAAGGTAGGAAACCATTAATCATACCATTTGCAACACCCGTTGGTACTCCACCATTGCCGTTCTGCATACCAGCATTTCGCATGTTACATGGTAGGCCATTGCCCATGGAATGACCAATACCATCATTTTGCTGTTGTTGATCAGATGGTGCGTTTACCATGCCAAATCCAGGGACAAAATTCATTCCAAGGTACGGGAACTGGGGTAGTGCTACTGGGAAGTATGGTGCCGCTGACTGTGGGAATGTGTAGCCTGGGAATTGCATCTGTGGTGGTGTTTGGTACCTGGGCATTCCATTTGCCCCAGGAAACGGGAAAGAAGGGAAAACAGGCATATTGGGAAACATGAATGGCATAAAATTACGGACACCGTTTGGTGGTTCGGTACTTGTGTTGGATGGTAAGTCACCATTCGAAGACTGGTCGGTTGCAGGCAACTGAGCTTCGTTGGTTTCCAAGCGTTGCTTCTTGGAACTGCTGGATGAGGACTGGTCAGCTTTTCTCTTAGAGTTGTCGGTCTGAGTGGCGGATTGTGGGGAATCGGGTTCATTTTCCCCTAAGAATTCGTCAAAAAGAAATGTGTAAGAGTGATAGTATGGTATAGTTAGGGTAAGAATAAAGATGAGGGTGCTAATAGGATGGCACAGTTAAGAACAGGGGTAAGGATGAGGATAACAGGATAAGAGGAGGATCAGGATGGGGATACGAATGATAGAGATACAAATATGGATGAGGTAAGGAGAGGTAAGGACGAAGGATGATGATAAAGGAGAGTATTGGGATAATATAGGTGGGAATAATGATGAAGGTGGGGATAATGATGAAGGTGGGGATAATGATGAAGGTGAGGATAATGATGAAGGTGGGGACTATGATAAGAGTGGAGATAATGATGAAGGTGGGGATAATGATGAAGGTGAGGATAATGATGAACGGGGATAATGATGAAGTTGGTGATTATGATAAGAGTGGGGATAATGATGGGGATTGAGTGGGAATTGGGGTTTAAATGTGGATCGCGATGTGGATAAGAATGGGTATACAGATCGGGATGTGGGATGAAGACGTGGATAATGAAGAGGATGAATATGGTTAGGTTATGAGTTATGGGTAGGGGTATGAGAATAAAGATAGGGACGAGGATAAGGATGTGAATATAGGTAACGATCAGGATCAGAATAATGATTGAGATTTCGATGACAACTAATATGTGGATATAGATGAGATGGGAAAATGAAGGACATAATGACAACGACAAAATGGAGTTAAAAACGAAAAAAAATAAAAAATTAAAAAAAAATTAAGTTTAAAGAAAAGTGGAGAATAAATATTGAGCACTAAACGCAAACAAAAAAGTTAGAAAAAAGCAAAAAAATTTGCTAAACATAATATGGTTGTACAAACAGGGTCGAGAACAGGATTGAAAGATAACGAAAAATCAGAATGAAATGCTGTCTTATGTCAGACGATAAGTTTAGTGAGTACACCGGTACGAAATGTCGTGTTTTTTTTTCGAAAACGCAGCTTGTAGCTACACTAGTATACTTGGCTGACTTATTCCTAGTGCTGGACGGAACTGACTGCACCAACCAGCATATAGGCAGGACCCTGTAACGATAAGTATAAAGACGAAAGATGATGTCAGTATTCAGTATGTAGTTTAGGCAAAACACATAGAACGACAGTGACAGGCATTAAAATAAAGCTAGACTTGTTTCGTTAAAAAAGAAATACTTTATCAACTATTGTGATAAGTAACTATTGTACGCCCAAGAATTTGTTAAAACAGGAACGACTGCGCCAATCTTTTTGACATTTTGATGAATCATAAGAGAGGTGTACTATACGTGCTTTAATCATTACATTCAGAAATCAAAACTAACTTATAAAGTCTCCCAAAAATATACAAATTGGATCTTTTGCGGGAATTGAATTGAATTGAACGTCACATCATGACAAACGTTGTTTTTGGGAAGATGTTCTTAAAGACGAAATCTTGTTTGAATTCGAAACTTCGCGTCAGTTTTCAAATCACAATACATGAATTCTAAATTAGCAAGTTCAACAAAAAACACAGTATGGTTAGAAATTTTCCACAAAGGAATCCAATGATGGCATTTAATTCTGATAGTTGTCCGTCGTTTAGTCAATCCACTAAGTTTTTTAAAAGTTCGAAGTCCGGTAATTCTTTACAATAAAAGTAATTAGCTACTCCATGAACGCTTATAATTTTTTACTAATTATGACTAAATTATACATTCATACAATAATATGTATTGTACGTATACAAAAATCTCTATTTTAATGCCTTGACCCTGGGTGTAGGGGAATGTTTGCAGAGAAGAGCAGGGTTCTGCCTGGTCAAAACTGAAAGAGCAAACGCTAAACAGGCAAGAAACAGTTAGCAAAGAATATTAATGGCTTACGTATCGGCACATCATACTGCGAGGATATCAAAAGACTTTCGGCACTATTTGAACACGGTGCTACGTCAACCGCATAAAACAAGCTAGAATCTTCAGAAAGTTTGACCGTATTTTAAAAGAAATAGCTTAGCTTTCCTTAAATAACTTGTTGATTTCTGTGCGTAATAGACCGGAATAATCCGTGTATGCAAAGGTTGATTCAGTCTATTGACCAAAATATACGAATTTTAATGCAGAAAAAGCGATGAAAAAACACATGAGGCAGTAAACTATTATGACTTTGTGAATACAGTCATAGTTATCATGGAGGTCGTTGTTTGTAATATGACATGAAACAGACTATAGTTTCCACAGAAATTGCCCGAGAAAAATTACTGTTTTAATACGAGAGACAAGCTAGTGAGTTCGATGGTTATCGACATCACAATAACAAAACAAAACATTTTTAAAAGTGGATTTCTTATCGAAATTTCCTTGTTACACGTAACAACTTCAAAACGACTCCTCCATTCTTTCTTCTCGTAACTATGTAGTATATGATTTCCGTTTGAGCTAAAGTCCGTTTCTTCACATAAACTAATTCAAAACATATCTTTTCTTCCATTATTTTTACTCTAATATATACTTACGTTATTTTGTATAATTTTTCGTTAATGCAATTAACTTTTGTTTGTATAAAGGAACTCTTATCAGTAATAATACTTTTGAAAGTGTTTTGTTTGTTGTTTTGATGTCGATAGTCATCAACCCATTAACTTGGCCTTCATATTCATCATAACAAATAAACCTTGAAAACAATCATCTTCAGAATCAAACTCGCACAGTTTTGTCGATAATTGGCTGTGAATTTTTTTTGTAATTGTCAGGTGCTTGTGCTATACGCTTGCTGCAACATCACATCAAAATAGTAGAAAATGTAGCTCTGTTTCGGGACAACACCGCTATATATAAGAGAACTTTTCACATACAGAGAAGTACCGATCGCAATAAAACTATGATATTAAAACAACAAAAACACTATTAAATCACAATGTCATTATGCTTAGATGTGGCAAGACAATGAGTTTGGTCAAGAATTTTGCTGGTTGCGACGCGCTGGCCCCCTTTGCCCCATGCTGGCCGGATGTCGGCCAGCGCCGACCAGCATTTAGGGAGCAGCCCTATGATATTGAGACACAGATTTAGTTTTAGGGCAAAGAAGATTTGGAAGGCAAAGCAATGACAAACTACATATAACAGTGGTATGATCTCCGTATATCATCACCTGAATTTGTGGTGTAGTTCTTTTTCGAGTCATCCCCCTCCCAGACACGGCCATCACCCTTGGATGGGGCACGTTGGTTGTTCTCATATTGTTGCACCTGTTTCTTGAGATGTTGGATAAGCCGGTGACACCGTCCCTCCGACACATCGAGCTCTTCTACTTCTTGGAAAAATTTCGTTGCATCAGTAATGCATTCTTTGAAACCGTGTAAATAGGCAGACAAAAAGCTTGTTTGGGATTGGTCCTCGTCCACTGTTTTGTTGGCTACAGAAAGGAATGAATTGTATCAATGTTACGTAGCTTGTGCTCAAAATGGTCTGCAGTGTTCTTTCGGTGTGACGATTCCCGAAAGGATAAGGATAATCCTCTATCTGCATTTTCCGTCCTCGCATCCTAGCTACACCACCTCTACGTACATGACCCCTGTCTTTCCCTACTACACCACCTCTACGTACACGATCTTTGTCTT
>JAOTOK010051517.1:0-18483 GCA_025770025.1 Virgularia gustaviana
ATCTGTAGTGCCATGGAATAATTTTGCATGTGGCAGTGACCAGGACAATTTAAAGCATAAAAAATTCCCACCTTGCTAGCATGCAATATATTTATATTATGTATTACAACTTAGTCTTGGAGATCTACAGCATAGTCAATACATGATCAGTGAAGTTATGACAGATTGTGACTATTGCACATTGTGACTGTGATTGCACGCCACTGCATGCCTAGCAAGTTTACGGCATGCAGTTTGTTGCACTGCTGCCCTTTTCTTGCCAAGATGGCCTGTATTAGATATTAGATATGTACCTTAAGACTCGCGCTTTGAACTAAATCGATTCTACTTTGTAACTTGCCCAGCTCATGATGACTACCACTTGCATTCAAAAAGATCTCAACACCATCATGAGCCATGGCGGTATGAGGACATTGCGTGGCCCACAGCTCCTCACACATCTCTAAACCAAGACTTGTGTCTCTTGCGACAAGAATAGCATCACCAAACGGGACCGTGGTCTGTTGCGTGATGTCTGATATCAACTTTGGCAACATGAATTCTTCAGTCTGTCTCACCTAATGTGAATTGAAAGTGATATGTTACGGAATAACAATCATAACAAGTACTAGGAGACTGTAAGGACCCCCCCCCCCCCCGCCAACAACTAATTATACAGACCGAAATTCTTTCTCTACACTGAGACAACTCAGCCCACTGAGACAACTTGGCCAAGTGAGACAAATCCACTCACTGAGATAACTGCAATTACTGAGACAACTCGGCCGAGGTCCAGTGGGATCATCGCACCCTTTACACCCCTGGTGGTATTTCGGACCTCTTAGCGCTATCCATGGGACTTAGCGAGCCCGATACCCTGAGGGGGAGGGAACAGTCGGCCCCTAGACCATAGATGACTGCCCCTTGGTTTTCTTTCGACCTTCATGGGGGGGGGGATTGCATTTGCCCCTGGGTGCCACCAACCCCTGCACTGCCACTGGATTTGATGCTAACTAAGCAATAATGTGAGTGACTCAACTTATAGGTTGCAAAAACTACCCTTGCCCTTAATTTATCCAAATATTATTATTATTATAAGCCTACCTTAGGCCATGCTGAAAACCACCTAGTTTCCCTATAGTTTGAATCGTTTGCTAACAACATTTTTGGCCGAATCAGCAGAATCTTTCGGTTGTAAAGTATCACTCGGCAATTGTATCGAACACCCTTGAATCGCACTGGCATACCAACATCGCATACGATGTCTTGAGCAACCGGAGACTTCAGGATACAAGCAAGCACTTGAAAGGAGTGCAGATAAGTGTCTTCTTCAAGGAAATGGTCCTCACAACTGTAGCCAGGTACCTCAAGTTCTGGACCAAGTCTGTAGCGAGCGCCTTTGGATTTCGCCTCGCTGATGCTCTGCAGGATTCGTTTGAGGTTCCCTTCAAAGTCCAGTGCCCACTGGTTCAAAGAACACGTAGCAAGAGTAATTTTTCGTCCAGCCATATTTGGCGAAAGTCTTTGCTGATAGCAAATATAGCTTTCAGTTTCACTTTGAAACTGACAAAAACAACTTCTTCGAATTGAGCTCTATATGTGGGCTCATGCACGTGTGTGGCACAGGTCACCCCTTTGGTTGTTTTTTGAATCAAAAAGTGCTGACAAATTTAGGTGAATGTGATACATAGTCTTTCAACAACGATCTTGCAAACTTTGTAAACATTTGACAACTTTTCCGTTTTTATTTTTTAGTTATATTTTGGTAAAAAAAACAACATTTTTTTAAAAATTCTCAAAAAAGCAAGGTTAGTACACCTAGAACCCTTCTACATCATCAGCTCGGTGCATGAAATAGGCCACAACTTGTATGAAATTGAACGAATTCAAGAACCAACGGCTCCTTTTTATCCTAGCAACGCCCCTTCGCCAGTAAAAGAATGGTTTTACAGCGGCAAGCTTGAAACCACTTCGTAACCCTAACCTTAGGGTATTGGGCTCGCTAAGCGCGGTATGTTTGAAGGCGTAATCTGTGCTTTATTTCAATCCGATGACGCTTACTTTTCGAGATTTTTACCGTCTCTGATGCATATTAAATGGCCAAGTACCAAGGCTTCTAGCGGGGGTTATAGTGGCGCAGTGGTGTAAAGGACAGTGCGTCGTTTTGTGTGTTCGACTCCTAGCCTGAGAAATATTTTCATTACGTTCCTTCCATTTTCCAAGTTAATGTTATCTCCCCCGAAATGATCGCCATACACTCTAGTGCCAAATAAATATTATAATAATTTATAACAGACAGATTCCACGTAGATCTACGAAATGGGACTACTTTGTATATTCCCCGATACGCCAAAGATTTTATAAAATTACATCCTCCAATGCATATAATGATCAAGTAGCAAGCCCTTCTAGCGAGAGTTATAGTGGTGCAGTGGCGTAACGGAGTGAACTGTGCTACGTTTCGTCTGTCGTATTAAAGTGGGACTCGCTTTTATATTCCACGATACGCCCAAGATTTTATAAAATACAGAGGGGGCAGACAAAGACAGAGAGAGAAAGAGAGGGGACAGGGAGGGACAGAGAGAGACAGAGAGGGAAAGAGAGGGACAGGGATGGCAGAGACGGATAGAGAGGAGGAACAGAGAGCGACAGGAAGAGACAGAGAGGGAAACAGAGGAAGAGACAGAGAGGGATGGAGAAAGACAGAGGGGGACAAGGAGGGACAAAGGGGGGACGTACTACAGCATTGTTCGAAGATACATACTAAATAATATCCTTCGCTGTCTTTATTACCGATAGCCCGTTGTAAGTATAATTTGGATAGTGCATACAAAATGTGATGCTTTCCATTTTCATTTCCCTATGGAGTACTTCAATTTTAATAAACGAGCCCTATAGCTATATTTTGAGAAAAATAAATAAATATGGTGATTTTTTTCCTTATTTAGCTGGGTATCCAAATTCCTTGGCATCGTCTTCAGTGATGTCTCCATAGCGCCACATGTTCAGCTAAAACGTATAAAAGTAGGCAGTTAATCGAAATTAGGGCTTGTCGTCATAGCGACATGAAAATAACCATTACTTATGGTGGTGACATAGAAGAACGCGACCTCTATGGGTCGTAAATACAACTAAGTGAACCATACTCGATTCTTCCTGGCTTTGTCTTGGGCATTGACGTAGTCAGCAACCAATTTCTGAAAGCGTTTTTCACGTCGTTTTTCAGCCAACGCAAGACCATCCAAAACTAAGCTTCGACCGACGTCTTCTTTTGAGTCGACATCTGTTAGGGTAACATAGTCCTACATCACGACATAAAGAACAGCCATTTTCTTTAACTTCAGTTTACAATGTAGTAATCCTTTATGAAGAATTGTGGCTTGGACACATCCTACCTGATTATTGTCTTTATATTCTCTGTTCAGAAAGAACATGTTATTCTATATAAAGTATACAATAAAAAATGTCAAGCTTGACCCTGAGAACAGTGCAAAGTTTCCATTGACATGGTGAAACATTGGCCAATGAAGCTAATTCACATTTAACCCATAGAAGCTAAGCCCATGCTCTTGCTACTGATTTTCATTCTATTAAAGAATAGATATTCGATCCAGGCCAGTTGCTGTAGATTTCCTTAGTTTAGACCGAACAGAAAAGACAGTAGAAGATGATTTTCATTTAAAAGGTAATTCTATTGACGTAAACCTTGGAGAAATGGAAGTGGCGTGAAAACCATGCTTCAAGGGGATGAGACTTAAGGTTCCGGTCATGAATGATAATAAGTTCGGTAATTAATTATGCGTCATGGCTGCGCGAGGGTCTACTGTCTAGAACACAAAAAAATAAAATCGGCAATTTAAAGCTTGCTATGCTTCGCATTGCAAGCAATGAACGTTGATTAACCATCATTTTCTGCTTACTTACAATAACTTTGTTCCTAAATGCGACAGTCAATTCAACCTTCATTTCTTCCTGCAATAATTTTATAAAATAATAGATGAATAACTAATATGAAAAGTGTTGTTGGTATTGTAATATGTAAACCACGTGTAACTCCTCAACCTTATTTTTATTTTTGGCTTGTTGTATTTACAGTAGTTTAAAAAACACTTAGGTTTTTGACATTTTTGCCCTAATACACAAGCCTCTTTTCCCCCATATGTTTTCATATGCAGTATTCATTAGCTGAATTCCACAACTAATGATTTCAATAATATTTAACTTATTGCTAAGCATCTTGCAAAAAATAAATTTAACGTTTAAATATGCTTAGTAACCGTTGCTATGATACATATGGCGTTTCAAAATGGCCGCCAATTACACATTAATCGTGTTTATTGACCATGGCAATGGTTGCTAAGGATAATTGAACCATTGCTGTTCCTAAGATGGTTAAAAATAAGTTAAATGTCATGTTAACCACTATCTGTGAAATTCTCTTTCTGAACACTACCTACGGTCAACAAATTTCCCGTGAAACTATAGAGCTACCTTAAATGTCTGAAATTGTTCAAATTACGTCAAATGTGGGCAATGTTTAATTTTGACCCCTGTTTGTTATGAGCACAGCGCTTGCAAGTGAAGAAGTAGCAGGTGTACTTACGTCATTTGGCTCTCGGATCAATGCTAAACTGTACTCGATCGCTTGAGGCTTGATTCTACAGAAATGACACATGAACATGTAGAGTCATACAGACTAGTGTAGGTATTACGGATAACCCTGCATGTGTTAACCTTCACATGTCCTGGTCCCTAGTGGTGTGGTCATCCCCTGAATATGGCTGCCGAGTTAACAGAGACCCCCCGTGGCTTTCAAAGTGCTTCTTCATACAGTTCTTTTTAAATATTTGGGCAACCAATCATATGAAAAACTCAAACTTTTTTTTCTGGAAATTACTGAACGGTGCTTTTTCCGCCAGATGAACCCAATGAGCACAATGGTTTAGTTTCAGCACAGTGTTACCAGGTATCTGGATGCCAGCATTACCAGGTATCTGGAGTCTGGACCCCAGCATTAGGAGGCATCTGGATGCCAGCATTATTAGGTACTGTGGGTGCAAGCAGTACCAGATATCTGGATGTCAGTATAACCAGGTATCTGAGTACCGGTATTACGAGGTATCTCGATGCCAGAATTACCAGGTATCTGGATGTCATTATAACCAGGTATCTGGCTACTGGTATTACTAGGTATCTGGACGCCAGTATTACTGGGTACAGTATTTGGACGCCAGTCATACTAGGTATTAAGACGCCAGTATTACCAGATGTCTGGTTGTATTACCAGGTATTTGGATCAGTTTTACCGGGTATTTGGATGCCAATATTACTTGGTATTTGGACGCCAGTCTTACCAGGTATATGGACGCCAGTATTATTACATATATGGATGCCAGCATTATTACATATATGGATGCCAGCATTATTACGTATATGGATTCCAGTATTACCAGGTTTCTGGGTGCCGGTATTTTTCGTGCACGATAAAGTCTTTATTACAGCAAAAACGTTTTAGTGCATGCATTAGTAAGTACCATTATTTAAAATGAAGCCCGGTAAAGGTGGTTATCGAATGTCTCACATTATTTAGCTACAGTTCTTGACTTACCCGGCAAGTTCTGGTGGCAGCGCTCTTAGTTTTGAAATTGACAGCACCTCAATCTAAAAGAATAAGAATATATAAATGGCACAGAACCACAGAGAAACAACTGATGATAAGCTTTGTAACTTACATTTCCAAAGTCGATATAGAGCACGTTGATTTCCTTTGGCGATACCACCTTGAGTACTTTGGCGCGATACCTGACACACGAAAAAAATTGACACACCTTGCTTGATCACATATGTTACACATGTCTAATATACGACTGTTATAAAATCGTAGGCCTCCGGGAATACGAGATGACGTCCAATTCTACAGGGATTGCATTGCCTTAATTCCCAGGAGGCTACGATCTTTTGTATTAGAAAGGGAATATTGATGAAATATTAAGTGTCGCAGTTTTTTTATACACCCTGTAACAGGCGTTTTAGTGCATGCTCACTACAACAATGAACAATCTGGTATGACAATAACACAATAATACATGCACCTATCAGTGTCAAGTTCGAGCTGGAGGGAAATATATATATATATATAACTTTGATTTGTCAAATACGTGCCGTGCTTTTCGAAAGTACATATACTATATAGAAATGAGCTAATTACCAGTTATCGTCAGCATGAAACAGAGCCGCACACAGGTCTCCTTTGCGAGCAGTGAATGAACCAGGTACAGGCATGTTCGTAGCTAGAGTTGTTCGCAACGTCTCCATCATCTGCTCAATTTTATCAGCATTATCAGCATGTTGAGCCCAAAAACTCAGCGGGGACTCGACTTCCGTTATCAGAACCTAAAAAGGTGAATATTATCCACATGTATGACAAACAATGCGAAGCCAGGCAAATGTGGCATCTTGATTCGCGGAAATGGTAGTAGCCTACGTACCTAGCAGACGTTCTTCGGGGGCTAGGGAGCCGATTGATGCAGTGTCATGCAGAAGACCGGGCTTTTAGTTGTTACAGTACCATAACAGTTTGACGATTCTGTAACTCTTTAGAGTATTTGCTCAAAACGCTGGCTAAGGTTCACATACCGAAGTCAAACGGACAGCGAGTAAAACAAATTGTCAATTGATTTTTCTGAATCGTTTACCAAAAAATCCGACGTTGTTCACTGACGCGCAAAAGATATTTGGAATACATGAACCCACTTACGACATACAAAACTATGATGGGATTTTCTCTGAGAACCCCTTTTACTCACTAATTGTTCGTTACAGTACCAGTCAGAAGTAACCTAACACCGCGGTCGCGGTCGCGGTGCGGTTGATTCGCGGTGCGGTTGCGGTCGCGGTGCGGTCGCTCCGCGGTTCGGTTGCGGTTAAACTGCGGTCCGGTCGCGGCTGCGGTTCGGTCGCGGCTGCGGTTCGGTCGCGGCTGCGGTTCGAACCGCGTGGCTCGCACGCGGTTCTCACCGCGCGAGCGATGCACAGTCCATCAGGCAAAATTGACTGTTACATTATTGTTTGCAGCTTTTCACGAATCGTGCTGAGACCAGTATATTGCCAAAAATTGTGTTACTATCTGGACAGTGCTTTCTATGTTCGACATAGCTTCTAAATCTGTTTCGCTTTCTGATGTTCGAAAAGCCCCAAAGGCAGTTTCTGATCTTTCTAAGCATCAGCTACTGGCGACTCTTGCAAACCTTTAGAATATGGGGTCTGAAAGCTCTCTGGCAGAATTCACAGCGTTAATGAGAATCGTAAATAACTGATGTTTTATTTAAGTCTGTAGACAAACCGCGAAAACAATCACATGTGTGCAGTGTAACTTGTCAGTGCAAGTGGTAAACAGACAGATGCTCCTGGGTAAAAGTTCCAAGTATCATGGCTATGGTCAGTAGCAGATCTTGGCATGGAATACGTAAGCAAGGCCTTTCTTCAAATAAATTTAAGAAAAACATCAATGCGAATACCAGTTCTGTTCATGAAAATAAACAGCTAATTAACTTGCCTTTCTGAATAACAAATTTACCAGGCGCGGGCAACCGTTCATCACCAAATGCGTTGGACATTTGCTGAGGGTACGGCTATATGACTGTTTGCTATCTATGAATAAGCGCCTTGACGAGGTCCTCCCTCGCCCCAGACCCCCCTAAAAAACGCCTGCTACACAGGCTATTACCATCATGGAAATTCAGAAATGTAATTCATCAGTGTTAGTTAAACATCATGCATTATTTAAAAAGCTTGATTATTCGAAAGCAATCAATTTGCAAATATCAACCAATCTTTGTTGGACTGACCTTTTCGTATTTACATTGTCTTTCTGTATTATTATCCACAGGTTCAATCACTTTTGGTTCTTCGTAGTTGGACCATATATTGAGTTTTACATTCTTTGCACTCTCTTCTGCAGCAATTAGTTGATTATAGAACACACTTCGTTCCGCTGTAAAATGCACACTAGATAGGCCTTCCTGGATTTAGTAACCAAAAATTGGCATTAGCAAAGGTTAATGACCAACACCATATTAAATTGCTACCACAAGTGATAAACAATATATACCAATAATGGTAGATTGAATTACGAATATAGATGCCTAAGCTATAGTCGTATTCATCGCCAATCTAACTCACATCACAATAGTCAGAAATTTATTTCTCACAGTGTGATATTATTATAACGATCAAATTCAACAGGTAATATATCCGATGATATATGAAATTCTTCAATTTATATTGTACCTCATAATCTATATCTATTGAAAGTTTATTGTACCTTGACTAGTGACAGTGAAAGGTTAGTGTCACCGACGAAAAGCCATCCTACAAAGTTTCCAGCTCTGTCACAAGTTGTAACTTCAATTTCGATCTACAATGAAATGCAACATTTCACCTCTTAGTACAGTTTTAAAGAGAGACTTGAAGCAAGTCTAATACAGCGTTAATATGTACAAAACTGTTTCTCCCACTGCATATCAGATTCTGACTGTTTGCTTGACAGTCATCTTTGTAGTTTATTTTGTTTATTCTATATGGGAAACATGATCGTCTTAATTTTTCTCATGCTGAATCTTCTTATGTTGCAAGTACGAAAGTCACAACGATAATACCGGGTGCCCCCAAAAAGTACCTATTTTTAATTCAACATAACTTACAAACAAAAAAAGTTGTTTGTTTCTAAATTATGTAGAATTAAAAATAAGTACTTTTTTGGGGCACCCGGTATTAAAATAACAGGATCCTGCAAGGCGTCTAATAAAGATGAAGATATTTGTTGGTAGCTAACATACTATACGCGCCCCGCACCTATTTTTTACACTTACATCTTTCTGTAGGCATAGTTCTCGTGTAAACTCGTACGCAGTGTCCCCATATGGTTCGCCACTTATCATGTTGCCCTGGTTACCAGTGGACTGCATTCGTGGACACTGTATTCCACCAAGTAAGAGTGTAATCAGACACGTCTCTTTGGGCAAATAGACACGCATTCTTGACCCGCTTGCTACAAATTCTACAATACCACTAATACGACCAGCTCTTTGTAAAAATGGCAGGAATTGTTTAGCTTTTGAAACATCACCAGAGATTTCTGATATTTTATGGCTTGGTGGTTCTTTCTTGCTATGCACACCTTTAGCGTTCTTTGCAGCTCTTGTCTCGGCACTAAGCAGTTCATCATAACATGAAGATCGTTGATCATCATCTTGTCGATGACGGAGCACCGTTGCCAATCCTTTGCTAATTAATGCCTCCGCAACATTAATTGCTCCGATTGTCACTGTTGCACATGTTTTCTCTGGGTAGCCATCACTTGGTGGCTTGATGTAATCAACAACAACACTCACCTGCAATGATAACGTATAATTTTATTATCAATGTCTGGAAAATCTCCTAGACTGGTTCGGTCAGTGATTTACACAATCGAGTTGCACTCTTATCAGCAACTTTCACCGATGCCGAACCATAACCAATAGAAAACTGGGTTACGCTGCATGCTTATTGTTTTATTGGACAGTCAAGATCATGTGTCGGATCGGTTCATTGTCACATCCCAAAAGTTCTATTGATTTGCCATCACGAACTTAAATATGACAATTAGCCTTTCTCACGACGCCATTTTTGGGGTACTTTCGATTCTTCCAAAACGGCTATAAACCATGATATCAATATGAAAAGCAATTTTGCAGAATGGACTAAGGTATATCTAAAACTAAATGTAGCTTAAAAATGTAAAGACACCCCTTTATGTGGTCTTACGCTAACATGTTTTGAAAAAGTACCCCAAAAATAGCGGCCATATTCGTCATCGTGAGAAAGGCTAATTATGATAATCAATGAGTTTCGTAGCTTTGTCTTATTTGTCTTATTTAGGCTATGACTCACCAAAGCACGGGAACCACGCGATAATACATTCATACAGACGTACCTTTTTTCCTATTAATTTCTTCCTCATGAATTCTCGAGCCTCAAACATGTATGGAACGTCATACAAAAACCTGGTGCGTTTATTACTAGAATTTTGCTCCTGTAGTTTGAGAAAAATACGTGTGAAAAACAAAGCTAAAGTTTACAAATCTTTGGCGCATTTCATCAGCTGTCGCATAACGTTTGTAGGGATATCTTATGCAATCACAGCAAGAGGTTATTTTAGTTACAAAAAGTAGAGTTGGCACTTGGCAACTATCACACAAGAAGAGTAGATGGTATCTTCGCAAACATACACGGGTAGACGGCATCTTGACAATCGTCACACAAGGGTAGGGGTATTTTGGCAAACATTATACAAGGGTAGGGGGTATTTTGGCAGACAGTATAAAAGGCTGGAGGGTATAATTGCGGGAACCACTAAGTATTTTTATGAAATACAAAACAACGGTAACTCCGAACATGGAAATCATTTTATTCTACGTTTCGACTAAGTATTAGTCATCATCAGGAATGAATTAAATTACAGTGTGCTTCTATTATATACAAGAAGTGTGACGTAGTAAGCTAATTGAAAACTCATAACTCTAGTGATGCTTCCAAGCCGTGGTTGAGCTCCGGTTTCTGTTGGCGGATCGCGAGAGCTTAACCTTAGACAGAATTAACGACCAGTTTCTAGCTTTGTCTATGATTACAGTGTTATTTAATACGAAGTGATCTAATTGTAGTTCGTTGTCCTGTTGTAGTTCTCCAATGTTGAGATTTAGTAAGTTGGTCAGGTGCATGTTGAACTAGTTAACAGTCATTAAATGTGTTTGTGTATTTCAGATTGTTGTGTTGTCGTATATTCATGAACTCAGCCTTGTTTGGAGACATCGTTTAGTTTTCACTATATGACTATGTAGGATTTCAAGCACCCAGGGCATGTAAAGTTGTAAACCACGTCACTTCGAGATTCTTTCGGAATTTTGTCTTTGTTAGACACAAAGCAGTTGGTATTTTAAAGAGTATCCCAGTTAGTTATGATTTTGCATGGCGCTTTTTTTGTAAGTTATGAATCAGCATGTTTCCGTCGCGTTTGCCGATGTATGGTAATCTAATCCCAATTTTATAGGGAGGCGATTTAAAGGAGCAGTGCCATAGAGTGCGCATCTTTTCTGTGCATAACAATATATGCATGCTTGGGGAATTGTAAGAAAAATGCTCGTAACAATATACTAGAAACAAAAATCCTCCTCAACCACTGATCTCGTCTGTTCCTACACAAGCGACCACTTTACTAAAATTGCCAAACTTGAAAAAACGCCTAAAAACGCCTGTTTTTTCAAGTTTAACAAATTTCACGTTTAGAAACACACGAGACGAGTGGTTGGAGAGGATTTTGTTTCGAGTGTAATGTTGTCATTGTTCTGAGCTTTTTTCTTACAATCTTCGAACATGTATCATTTATATGCGCAGAAAAGATGCGCGCGCGGTGACACTGCTCCTTTATCTTCTTTGCGATTGCCACACAAGGGTAGAGGGTATCTTGGCAATCATCACACAAGGGTGAAGGGTAGGAGGTATCTTCACAATCATAACACAAGGTTAGAGAGTATCCTGGAAATCATAATACAAGGGTAGGCAGTATCTTGGCAAAAATATTGAAGTGAATGCAATAGTATGGACGTGAATGGAATTTAATGATCATGCTAAGTACTTACTGGAACGCTATCATCTTTTGCTGGTAATCTAAATGACACAAACAAGGCACATATTATATTGTGCTGTGATGAAAAAATGCCTGTTTGAGTTTGACTTTTACTTTTTAGTTATTAAATCAATACTGGAAATATTTGACATTACCTAGGGGGTCTTAAACTTGACAGAAATATTTTTTTGCTTTTGCCATCAGGCATTTTTACCACAATGGCATCAGCATTGATAACTTCTGTAACCTTTAAGTAAAAAGCAATTTGAAAACTTGTGGCATGATGAACTGCATGATCATGATTAGCAATGCCATTTCTGTATGGCACTAATCTGAAATTTTGCTTACGGTTAAATTGGTATACCTTGCCAGTGAATTCTTTATGTTCAACTGCAATAACTGGTGCTGATGGTTGGTAGTCCTTCCATAATCTAATCTTTTTCTGTTTAGCCAACCTATATATTGTAAAATCAATTTCATTACAACATTACTGGTTTTTGAGAGCTATGCTGGTCTTAGCTGCTACACTTGGAAACAATTTCTACAGTAGCTTTAGGTGCAAACCTTTCAGCACTTCTCAACTGGTCATGACCAGTTGTTAATGCGGACATGCTCCAGTCGACACATCTTGCAAAGCCTTCGCGAAGTAACAACTCGGCAATATTACCAGCCTTGAAAAAACAAAGAATATTAATTTGTGATTTACAGTACTCATAAGTTTTATTAAAAATTATTGAGCATGGTGAAATGGGGTACTTATTTGTAGGGTTTGGGCTACAAAGTACACCTAGTGGAAAAATGAATTAGTCATAAAAATGTTTTTCCCAGTTTCTGGGGTTGTGCCAAAAATTTATAGTAATTACAGTATGTACAGTATTAGTATTTGAAACAACTATAAATATAACTAATAAAACCACTCTTATCCAAACAAAATTTTATGGAGTAAAACAAAGTAGGAGTGGTATATTTCTGTAGAAGTATTGCAATTAACTTACAGGATGAATTACTGTGCCCAAGAAATTTGCATTTGAAACACCTAACAAAAGTACAAAATAATGAAGTTGAATATGAAGAGGAAATAGAACTAAATACATTATAATATAAAAATTATTCTCATCTTAGTTACCTTACATAACATGAAGATCAAAAATCATGTTATCTTAGATACTGTAGATACTTATGAACTGATAGTTGAAAATTGTGGCATACCATCAAGCCTTATTTTAACGTCTTTCTGTAGCAGTCTTGATTCTGTGAAAAACTTTGCCTATAGTAATTAACATTTCTAGCATATTATTATTGTTACTATATGAATAACTACATAGACATATATTTATAAATAAATAAGAAATCATGCATGTAGGGTACTGTCATCAATATTTTCCAATACTGCATGTGCACCATACATGATCAATCATGAAAATCAACATTGCTCTGGAAGCAACCTACAGAATGATGTTTATTTACAAGTATATTTTACAGTATATATACATATGGGTAAAAAGTACCTCTTCAGCAAATGGTTCAGGTATCTCAGTTGTGCCATCTCGTTTAAACATTGGTGTCTGTTGATAAAACAATCAGCTATAAATTATGGGGAACATACTGTACCCATTGTGTAAAATACAGTATATTTCAGAGGAAATATTTCATTACTTTGATTCCAGTCATCATCACTGTAACATGATAGAAATCAGGTAGAAGGAATGCACGAACAGTACATCCATCACGTACATGTTCAATGATTGCTGCAAAGACAACAGTCACAGTTTATTAAATAAATTATGTTTTTGATGATGGCAGTATATTATTACAACCATTGACCACCCTGCTTTTTGTAGAAGAATGTTTGACAGTCTCCACATGGTTTGCTGAACTATTGTTCTTTTTTTAATTGTCACAATTAGATAAATATGCAAAATGATCTGTTAATTACTTCTAGAGACAGATCCCCCATGATTATTAATTATCAGCTTGGTAAAGAACATGCTCATATATAATGATTGACATTTTCTTAACTGGTGTTAATTACATGAACAATTGGTGACAGACAACTTACTTCATTCATTCACTAATTTTCAAAACAAAAGATTTTTTAGTGTGCTATAGTCTTTGAACTCTAAAAGACCCACTCACCATCAAATGCTTTCCCATGGTGTGCATCCACAAAATTCTTTGCATTTTCAAATGTCCAGGTAATATTTCGCACATGCTAGAAAGACATAACTGTCAATTGGTAAAAGTGTTACATAGCAGTCATGGTAATATCATGAATCAACCATGTCTAAGTTCACCTTACTGCTACTTCAATTACTAATTTGTGTGGTGTATGTACAGTACTCATGCATTACCTGACTCTCTAAATAGTGAATGGAATGACTTTGGACAACATACACATGACAAACACAAGAACAACTATGCAGTGTACTGTAACCCAAAGCAAAAATGTGGTGGAAACAGTACAATTTAATTATCAATTATGTATCTGATTTTGGGTGAAAATTATTTCATGGTCATTCTACTATAACCTTACAGCTACTGGTACATAAAGCTAGGGGGTCTGACACTTAAGAACCACATACCCTGACAGCCAAAATGAACACTAGCTCTACAATCTAGATAACTACAGCTTGACTATGGATATGCCCTTCACTGTTTATTTATGATTTTATAATCACTTTAATTAGATAACCAATGTTGCTCTGCATGTATGTGCATATAGAACTTAAAATACAGTAACTGCTACAACACCTCATTTCAATCTTCACTCTATTAAACTGCATGTCCATAGTTTACACTGCTTACACATAAATACAAGTTTTTGGACTACTGTGTATTATAGTGTAATGGCAGATATGTATGCAAAATACATAGTGGAGTGCATGTGCCAAAAAGTAATACCTCGCTTGCATCTTTTGACCATTTTCCTTTTTCTGCAACTTTTGCTGTTTCTTCCAATTCAATTAATTTGGTTTGCTCACTATCAAGGATATAATTTAAACATAATCAATAAGTGGCACAACTAAACCATACTATTATTATTACATGTATTCAACAATTGTAATACAACTTTAATATAGAGATTTTTTAATGTAGCTTAAAAAGTTACAATTCATGACCCAGTATTTCGACACTCCTGTCTCTCTATTGTCTTCATCAGGGCTGAAAATTAACGCAATATTACCAGGTTCTTTTTTAGCCTCCTCGACAGGCAGCTCGACGGGTTTTTGCAGAGAAGGCTACTTCTTCTTATAGTATACAATGTGATGTAACCATTTATGTATTACTAAATGCAGGCCTTGGGCAAAAGGCCACTAACATCTGGAGTATATAAAATGAACCTAGTTTGTATACCATATATACTATTGCAGTTCAGCCCTGATGAAGATACTAGACAGGGCTGGGTTGTTCAAGGGTGGATGATCAGCCTAACCAAGAGCTAAAAGTTAACCTACTCTTTTATTTTACTGTATTAGAATTAATATTTTTTGCTCAATAAAATCCACTTCTTAAAACTACAAACAATTTAGAAATGTTCTTTTAGGAAACAATAACCCTTCAACAAACAAGCACCTAAATTAGAGTATTCATTTAAGAATTTTTACAGAGGATAAACATTTCAGTAGTACTATGGTATCAATAGGTGTCTTCTCTTTCTTTATAATGTATATTCTACTACATTCTTGCTACGCTTGTTTTGGCACTTACTCGCTTGCTTTGATTCCACCTCGTTTGACTTCAACCAAGCCTTCGCTCACAACTGTTTCAGTTACATTTTCCAATTGATCACCTGCATATAGACATGTTATATTACCTGACAGTAACATGAATGGCACACAATTTTGTTTAAGAGAGTAATAGAGAATGACTTGCAAATACCACTGCACTAATCGAAATTTAGTCAGAAACTATTCTCTGACAACAACAGAACTAATTCTCTGATAATATGTAAATGTAATTTCACAATATTGAAAGCTGTTATACATCTGAACTACTGAGTTCAAGATAAATCCATTAGTTTGAGTATCTCTTACTGTATATCATATTTTTTGAAATTATTTTAAAATAGTGAGAAAACCATGCTAAGATTTTTTGCATTATATGCACCACTTGGCAACATGTTAC
The DNA here is from genome assembly GCA_025770025.1 of Virgularia gustaviana. Taxonomy (NCBI): domain Eukaryota; kingdom Metazoa; phylum Cnidaria; class Anthozoa; order Scleralcyonacea; family Virgulariidae; genus Virgularia; species Virgularia gustaviana. The sequence goes on from JAOTOK010051517.1 coordinate 15,767, forward strand.
ATGCAACATCTTAATAACAACTTCGTTCACAACATTCCGGGAGCTCCACCTTGACGAATAAAGTCCCCAAATCATGACAGCATGAACGAAAGGGTTAAGAAATTTCCATGGTGTTGCCAAGTGAAATGACTGTGCAAAACATGGCCATAAAATACAATACAAATCAACATGGCCCCATCTAGAAGATCTAAATACCATACCATTTTTGAGATAGATACATCCATAATCTTTACCAGATCCAGGTGCCTTGTATTCAACAGAAAAAATTACTTCCTTGCCAATTAACTTCTTTCTTAAGAACTCTCGACTCTCAAAGGCATAAGGCTAAATTAATATAAATAATGCTGAGTTATCAAACCATTGGGCCACATTGGCTTTAACCCTTTAAAGTCAGGAGGGTCCATATTGACGAGTAAAATCGTCTGGTGTTAGCCAGAGTAAAATCTGTAAACTAAAAGACTGTATCTGACTTTATCTGCATCATCACATGTGGCTGTCATCATCACCAACTTCACTAACTGAAATTATGTTAATTTGTTACAATTTAGAATGCTTTTAATTTGTTACAATTCAATTGAATTCAAATTAAACATATCATTTAGTTCATTCATTGATATGGAAATTCCAATTTCAATTGTAAGCGGACTTCGGCTTTACATAACAAATACTACGTTGTCGCTTCTGATTGGTTCCTTTCCGACTCTTTAGAACACGTTGAATCAAAATGGCAATTTTGATGGCAAAGCAATATTGAAATATAAATTTTGTATAAAAAGTCTGTGTTGCACGCTATCTTGCTAATGAATGCCGTACGTACTTTTGCAAGCTAGGCTAGAAATTACTGATTACAACGGACTTGTTGTTTATAAATACCCGCGACGTTCATAATATGCTATACTATATACATAGTTGAACAATTGTATACTATATTATTATTATATAAAATATATATACCTCGTCTTTGCTTTCAGTAGCCAAAGCAAGCGTTGGTCTTCGCCCAAGTTTAGGAGCAGTAACGTTAGAGAGACCAAGCTGTCTTTCTGGTGGTGGCCCACCTTTAGGTTGACCTCGTATAATCACGCTATCTCCTGAGAGAACCTAAATCAAAGTTCATGTAAATAGGCAGTCTATTTGTAATTCATGTTACTGACTGAGAATGTGAAATCTGGATACATCAATAATAATGGCTAATCATTATCGACTGCTCACACAAAAATATCCATTCAATATAGAATCTTACCTGTTTCACTATACCGCGATTCATGATATTCTTGATCTCCCTACTTCGATTGCCACCAAGAAATACAAACACTGATATTCGACTTTTAGCCGAGAATGAACGAATACAAAGCAAGACACAAGCTTTCGATCGCCCGCCACCTGCGGGTTGCCCACACTAAATTGTTAGGCTATTAGCAGGTATGGGAGGCGAATTGCGTAATAATGACGTCGCAAGTTCAATGGCAGCACCCAGTGAACTCAAATAAGACTGGAACGCTACCTTCAGTACCTTGCCTGATGATTGGGTGAAGCCAAGATGGCGGATGATGGGCTCATAACTTGTAGGCATCTTGTAGGTATGATCCAGGCCCCGGCGCGCAAATTCCGTAGGTAAATCACTTACAAATTTTCTGCGGAGGTAGCGTTCCAGTCTTATTTGAGTTCACTGCAACAAGGTATTTGAACTGGAAAACATATAGTGACAGCATAATGCGCTAGTTTTGCGTCAGCAACATGGTTTCTCAGGTAGTAAATAAACTAAACAACTTATTGTGTTTGAAATTCCTTCGCTTTCTGTCTGCAACAAGCTTTCTTGGGTTGTTAACTGAACAACTTGTGCTAAAACTAGAACTTAGTAGGCAAACTTCGTGCCTTTTAACTTAAGATAATTGAATATTGTGTTAACACAGCGCGCAAGATTTGTTTCTACAACAACGATATAGTTTTACTAGGATATATCGATCTTTCAGTTACAGTACAATTATTTACAAGTTTACAAGTGTAACGCTTGTGTGGGGTTCGATTCATTCAAACACGGCATTCACATATATTACATAAACTATTCAGGAACTCTACTTCCATGCCAATCAAGTAATTAAAATCAGTTCAGGCTTATCATGCAGACAACGCTCGCCTATCGTGTGTACATCAGATAAAGTGCCCTGCCATGCACTCGGTCATACGTTAAGCCGTTAGGAATATCATACAAACGTATAAACTATAGACATTTTGTTAATCATTAAGTGTTTTACCACCTTAGCTGATAAAACTATCTTGAAAATATCATAACTAGTTAGCGAAACTGATTCGTTATTCCTACCTGGTTTTAGACGACCACGGCGGAATATTCCTTCTTGATCAGAGCGAGTTAACAGCGAAGGTCGTTTACTTCGTTTACGTTGGGCAAACACGGATTAAAGCTGTGAAAAAAAAAACGCAGTCACGGTATTAAATGATAAAGTCTGCTTGTAGCCTTGTATATGTAGTAATACCCACTGATACGAATTAACTTAATTGTTATTTTAACTACCAGCCTCCTCTTTTTTAGCTGGACTGCAAAACCCGCCCTAATCGCTCCTTAAGCCGGAGACAGCGCTTCGTCTGTAGTCCGTTCGTCGGCAACACGTCGGCAACAGGACAAAGGCGCGAATGCGCGAAACACCAATGCAACAGGGATTATTCTCGGATCGCGGCATAGGGTGGAGAAACTACGAAAA
>JAOTOK010051628.1:0-31476 GCA_025770025.1 Virgularia gustaviana
AGTTTCTAATCCCTAAGATGCTTGACAATAAGTTAAATGTTATTTTAACCATCAGCTGTGAAATTCATTTCCGAATAATGCCTAATGAAACCTACAGCCAACAACTTTCCTGCAACTATATGGAGCCACCTTAACCTTGAGTTCAGGGATCAAGTTACAGAGTGTTTTTGATTTTCATAGGTACTCTTAATCTTTTTAAACTTACTAGTTCCCCTACAATTCTAACTCTAATCCTTATCTTAAATGGGTGACATCATTGTGAGACTATAGTGACATCACCATGTGAAGTACGTTTCGATCTTATTTGGGTTTGATGCATCTTACCATGAAATACACATGCGCAATCCTCATTTGCAGACATCATTTCCTCCATCAATACACACTGTTCCTCATCAGTAATTTCCTCATCTTCTTCCCAGTGTTGTTCAAAGTTTGCCACATAACACGGTGCTCCATTCACATCTTGCAACTCGTACAATTTTTCTAGTGTTTCACGACTATTCGTCAAATTTTTACAAAAATAACCGAAATCTTTGACACTAATCTTTCCTGGAAGAGTTCTTTCTGCGAAACTTTGGCCGATAAGGACCTTGGCAATGCAAGAAAATAAAAATTAAACCCTTTTCAAAAAATTAAACCGGGTACAAAAAAGGATTTCCTAAAGTTTTTTTATAGACTATATAGTATAGTAATTATGTTTGTCTGTGTATAGAAACATATCTAATTTAATCTGCACATAATGTATTTTAAAAAGTATTTTAATTGTCCGTCCGTTACTACTCTGCATCTGACTTTGTTGAATTGTAGTTTGTCTTACAACTCTTTATTTGAACTTTTCTCGGAATTTCTTTCGGAATTTCTTCCACCATGTAACAAAATTATGCGTCGTATTCTAAACGTAGCTCACCATAAATCCTATCCCAGTGGTCTGTTGATGCGCTTTACTGATTTCCTCCAACCAGTCTTGGTATTTGAATTGATCATCGTCCAAATCTAGCTCAATAACGTGGAAATCGTAACTTTGCTTGCGACAAAATCTGCTCAACTCAGGATAAACTCTATTTTGCATAGTTACTCGTTCTGCAATCATATCTAGAAAAGTAGAAATGTAATACTTCTGAGGCAAGATCAATATATCAATACTACACCAGTTCATCGTACCATTTGCAAATTACTTCTACATGGGTGGCGCTAGGAATTCATTGTCTGAGCAAGAGTTATCACCTCTAGGCTAGAGTTATCATCTCTAGGCAATAGTTATCACCGAGGTACCAACTGCATATACACTTCGGTAACGGTTTATAACCTTTGCAACAAAGACTCTTACCTTCATGGACACTTGCTACAACAATCTTGACAATCTTGGCCAAATTTGGGATCCGTGTGTTCATGTCACCCTTCAAGATCCTCTCATTCAGAGGCGCTACCGGGAACTCATCACGTGTTCCTAACCCATTGCACATGTGGTTCTCATATGGATAGATCTCAATCTCTTCATCAAGCGCAGTTTTACTTCGTTGAGATTTTTGTGATTTTCTTGAACTTTCTTTTCTTTTTTTTGGTGATAAAATGGCTTTTTCACTGACTCTTTTCTTGTATTTCCCTTCTCTTTGACTTAGAAAATTCTCATTCTCGTGGCCTCGAAGTAAACCTGGAAAACGCCTGAAAAATATAGGAGAAAGTACTCAAAATCTTTGGGTATAGTAGTATTGAATTACGGAATTATTGGCTGATGAGATGCAAAGCGTTATCCACTTTTAATATTCAATGTCAGTCTGTGAATATCCCCCTCATTTCTATGGTTTCAGTTGTTTTCCTTTTGGCAAACATAACAGTGAGGTACTTTAATAAAAGAATATCAGTTCTCACCCTTTAAGGCTTTATCTGCCACAACATGCAGCGTGGGAAGATTGAGATAACTTTATTTATATTGAAATCATATATTGAACTAATATTACAGTTATAGGAATTCCGCAAAAACAGTTCTATATTTTTAACGTGGTTGTGTTTTCTGATTGTGCCAAAAACACTCAAATACGACATGATGCTTGTTCCGTACACCTGTAATCTCAACAATATGGTTGCCCCTCAGTATCAGTCGTTAATAAGAATAGTATATATGATGTGAGTTGTGTTGACATTTTGTAACGAATTGTTCATTATTAAAGTGCAATATCATGAATATGATAAATATGATGAGTGTGAATAGATAGTTGATTGATAATATCATACCATTGTTTTCTCTTGCCGGCTTAGTGGTTTTTGGGAGTGTTAAGTGACGGCTTTTTAAGATGCTCGTATGAGAGAATTTCTATAGACTTATATATTTATTGGATTGATGTTTATCGAATTGCTTGTTATGTTGAATTCTATGTAATTTTCATAATGTATGAATCATTAAACTGTGCCATCACTAGACAAAACATATTAACTTGCAAATACCGCCGTGATGTTTTACAATTTCATAATAATGGCGAATAAAAAATGAAAACGGAATGGATAATGATAGTAAAGAACATTTATCCGTAAAAGTGAAACAAATGCGACATGTTGAATCATACTAGAACTTTAATAGAAATTTCTGGTTGCTGTATAATATTCAGTTGTTTTAATGTATGCAGTCTATACAACACACCTCCACAGTTCTTTGTGCTGGCCATTGTCACTATATCGTGCGACGGACATTTGATAAACTAACTGAAAAATATACAGTCTAGCATGTGATGATATGTTGTCTTCTTCTAAGTTCGCCATTGATTTTCATGCAATCATGACAGTCATATATATGTAATGCTTGGTACTGAATCTCGTTTACCCTACGGCTAAGCTGTGGTTGTTAAACAAGCTTGTATCTTGGCGGATCTGTTCTGTATAAACAGCATCATGTCATTACGTCCCCATTTCATAATCAGTGAATGGATATAAATGGTGATACAGGAAGTTGTAAACCCCACTATTTTCTCAACAAACAGTAGTCTTACACAAGCATTCATCAAGAGAGATTCCTGTTAACCATATAAGCTAATTATTTTTTCCATGATACGGTTTCTTTTCTTATTACAAATGCAAATATTGAAACATTACATTGTGTCACAACTTCAATTACTTATTCTGTCCCAACAAGTAAGTTTACGAGTCTGTACTCTAGTTTTACAATTACGGATTTCAATATGGTATATGTGAGTACTTGGTTAGTCAGAGCAGTTAGTGTTGGAAGAGATAGTGGGTTAACGTACCTATTTCTGCGTTGTTCTTTTGCTTGTTTGTTGTCATTGTCCTGTGGTTGAGAACGAGAATAACATTTCCCCATTTTGGGAACCTGTTTGCCCTTTTACCGTTATGTATCGGCCATAATTCTCTCGTGGTTTGTGTCACATCGTTACTTGATACAAGAGTATCGTGTATAGAACTACTAATACTGGGTCATCACAGGATCTTGCAATTTGAATACTCGTCATGCACTGATGAATTATTCATCTTACTTAAGTGTTCTTTTCCTTTTCAAAACACACCCTGACGGCACAGTCGGCTAAACAACATAGTTAATTCTCTTCAAATAATTGTTCAAAATTTATAGTAAAATGTGAGAAAACTCAGAGACCATACCAGGAAATAGCACATTATATGATGTTTTTGCGTTTCGGCGTCTTTTGACGTTTTAGTTTATTTTTACTTATTGATCGACATTTCTACGTCATTTTGAAGTATTTCTAATCATGTTATTTGATGTCATTATCTTTTTAATGACAGTTGGTTGAAAAAGCTTGACACGCAATTAACATTTTTAAAAATGCGTTTATTTTTAATCACTAAATCCACGTTCAAACTTCAATCATTTTCTACAGTCATCAGTATAAACAATTTCCTGGGTTGAAGTAGACCGTCTTATCAAATTTGGGTGCTGCCTCAAAGTCATGAATTGAGTGGTTCTATTGACACGGGTACCAACTGCCTTTTTCATGCAAAAAAGTTGTTCACTTTCTTCCCAGATTTAAGACTTAATTTGTAAGAGAAAGTTGTTCACTTTCTTCCCAGATTTCCCCAAACTTTTCCAGACGACTTTATTTCCTAAATTTTCCAGTCCAAGTAAAACGTGGGTTGTCATATACTATAATTTTGACGATGTTTCCGACTGCGTCCTGATCTATATTTGCTCACCAAACATTGTTCTAACATGCAAAACCTCAAGTATGGAACATTTCACTAACGGATGCCTCATTTGAACATCACCTTCTTACCTTCTTATTGATGAATAACAGCTAAAATAAGATTTTTTGCGCATTTTCTTTCGTTTCTATAACGACTGACAACAAATGACTTTTTGATTGTGTGACCTGACTAAACCTCTCAAAAACCTGCTTCGTCAAATGTAATTGGCAGTTACCATAGTCCATATAACATATCGGAAGTCGTGTAAGTTATACCAGTCAAACTTATCATAAACCATGGCAAGCAGAAAGTGCGATATTCTGTACCGAATGATTTCTGATAAGGGTTGAGCTGAAAACGACTCTAAACCCCAGGAAATGTGTTCTAATTGGTTAATTTGTAATTCTAATTTCGATAAAGAAATTCTAATTTCGTTAATCGAAAAAATTCCCATGAAATTATATTCAATCTAGAAATTCTCATTCCATAATTTTATACTGCTGTCGGCGCCAGTCTCACATCTATCTTAGTACGTTATTCTTTTATTTTTATGTGGTTATGTCATGCTTAACTATAGAAAAACATTTTTTTTATTAAGAAAACGACACATCAAACACGGCAACATATAAAAGAGACAATGTAGAGAAAAACTAAACATCACGCTGCTACCTTAATATGACTATTGTTGTGTACCGCTGTCCTAGTAGGGGCATCAGTTTGCCGTCTCCTATTTGAAAAATGGTCGACGAAGACGACGACGTGTTGAGAAAAACCTGCTTAAAAATGCGATCTTTTTGACCATGGACAAACAGTCATCAGCCGCAAAGGCTTGTAAGATTCTACTATGCATTTTATTGATGTACACCTTCTCCATAAGCTTGACATTCTACAATAAATGGATTGTTAAGGTAAGGTTTTGTGTTTGGTCAATTTATAATTATATGAAATTGAATTTATTTATTATTTTAATATATAAATTTAACATTCTAATTTAATATAAAAATTCAAATTTACCTTTTTAGCAAGTTTACATATTATAATATTATTAAATAAACTTTGGCTAGTTGTTCATATTCAATAATTATTTTCTATATATTTTTTAACATTTAAATATTTCATTGTTAATTCAATATTTGATCTTATGTTTATAGATACTACATATGCCATTAGCTGTCTCAGTAATCCATTACAGCCTCACCTTTTTGTTAACCGCAATCTTAAGAAGAATATGGGAAATTCGTACCCATAAAAAACGTGTCATATTAGAATGGGCAGTGTATATTAAGAGAGTCAGTCCAACTGGTAAGTCAAGTTAAACATTACATACAACATGTTCTCTTTCCATATTGATCTCTAATTGCCAATCAATCAATCAATCAATCAATCAATCAATAATCTTTATTTAAACACGGTGTCACTTCAAAATATATGCTCTTCCAATGAGCCGTGTGAATGATTAAAATAAATATACAGATATATTAATTACATTTAAATAAAAATATATAAATTTACAGATAATAAAATACACAGAGTGATATCAAACTAATTTAAAAAAATAGATTTAAATAATTTTTGAATGATCTGATACTATGTTGCCTTTTCATATCACATGATAAACTATTCCAGAGAACCAAACCCTGACAATGTAAGCTATTTTTCCTGCTTCAGTTTGAGGTTGTGGTATATAAACATTGTACACAATCAGGTTGACAATCAGGTTAATAATCATTTGCCAACCAAGGTTGATAATCAGGTTGATAATCAGGTTGATATATAGTGGAGTCCAAAGTTGAATGTATATTAATATTGATTTTACTTTTATTTATAGCTATTGCAACAGCATTGGATATAAGTTTTTCAAATTGGAGCTTAATGTTTATAACAGTTTCTTTGTATGTGATTTCAAAGTAAATGTACTCACAATGTTTATTAAAATCTGTTATAATTAACATTTGAATTTCTATCCTTGCAGGTACACCATGTGCAAATCAACAGCAATTATATTTATTCTTGTATTTTCACTAATATTTGGTTTAGAAAAATTTGTAAGTATTACTTTACCTACTGTGCATATATACAACTGTAGTTTAATTGGCAAAATAAATGTTATTAATTTTTGGTGGATTACTTTTTTTCAGCATTATATCCAAGTAATTATAGTATTTTTAATTGCTGGTGGATTGTTTATGTTCACTTACGAATCAACACAGTTCAATCTAACTGGATTTTTATTGGTATGTCAAGCACTTCACATATCATCCCTAGGGTCAGTTGGCCTGATTGGTGTTTTAACAGATTGTGTTAACCAAAGGGAAAGGCTTGAAAAACATGTTGTTTTTCAGGTAATGAGTGCAGCTGCATTGAGTGGTGTTAGATGGGCAACAACTCAATTACTTTTACAAAAACAAAGTTGGGGTATGTTATACTTAACTATATTTGGCTGTACTTGTAATTGTAGTTGTTTGGATGATTCTTGAAAACTACCTAGCTTAATTTGAATAATAAACTTTTTCTAGGATTAACTAGTCCATTTGATACAATCTATCATCTTCAACCTCTTATGGTCCTGTCTATATTACCTTTAGTCATTGGTATAGAAGGTATGTCTACCACAATTTCTACCAGTTTATACACTGTGTCATAAAATGTTTTAGTGTAGTTCACAAATTAACAAGACATTAACATAGTTACTGTTAGTTAATCTGATAACAAATTATTATATTACAATTAACCAAAATGTGTTTTCCAGGTGAACAGTTAGCAGTTTCTCTTCATGTTTTCCGTGCACCATCATTGAGGATGATTGCTTCGACAGTTTCCATGGTGTTGTTTGGTGCGTCATTGGCATTCATGTTGACTGTTTCTGAATACCTTTTGTTGGGTAAAACATCAAGCATCACATTGTCAGTGGCTGGAATTTTTAAGGTACATGTTCAAGCTAACTTTATAGTGCAGAGAATATTTATTAACATATATTGATTGAAAAGTCTAGTATGGTTGAATTAGTTTATACCCTGATGATTATTACAGGAACTGTTTACAATATTAATTGCAACAGAATTTGGAGGAGACAAAATGGATTCATTAAAGATTATTGGTTTATTCACTTGCTTGTCTGGGATTGGCCTTCATGTAGTCTACAAATTTCTCAAAGGTGCTTAATATGAATTGTATGCTTTGTATAATTTAGAAACTTGTTAACTATAATTTAATAAATTTTTCAAATGACCACATAATTTTCTTTGTTGTGTGTTACAAACTAACATAAATCAGTTTTGATTTAACTTAAAGATGAACAAAGCAATAAATTCAATGATGATGATGGTGATGATAAACTAGAAAAAGAAAAAATGTTACAGAGCAATGATAGAAGAAGCAGTGGATCTGATGGTGAATACTAAATTATCCAAGGTATCCAATAAATATATCTAATAGTCACATAATACACATCCGCCAAAAAGGCTATAAATATGACACATATTCTGGACAATGTTTATTGAAACAAATAATGCTCTTGACACATCGATTGCTCGCCTCAAACGGCCAGGTTTGATTTTAATTACAAAAAATCCACATTATTTAAGAAGCATTTGGAGTTATTTATCGCCATTTTGATGATACAGCAACATATATTTCAGAATACAACGTCATTTTCACTGATAACAAATTAATCGTTGATATTTTGCACAATGCAGCTAACTAGTTTTTCCACATCTGCTGATCTATTTTTTCCAACTTCTAAAACTTCCTCGTGATTTGCAATATTATTTTCTTCTTCTGCATATGTTGCTGCATTTGTGATTAAAGACAAACCAAGGCATTGTATACCACAATGTGTTGCCACAACAACTTCATGTGCTGTACTCATGCCTACTGCATCTGCACCAACCTGAATTGAACAGAATTGAGATAATTGTAATATAAATTATCATTTAATATTAAATGAATAGAGAATTGTATTTTTATTAATTCTATAATTTATTAAGTACAAATATGTATGACACATGTAAGTGTTCTAAAAGCAATTTCTAAAAGCAACCCCCAAACACAGACAAGCTGGTTAAAAATACAAGATTGCAGTCTAGCTTTGTATGTCGAAATCATTTCTAGAACACTTACATGTGTTTTACGTTGCTTCTCAAACTCACATATTTTTGCCTGTATCTAGAAGTGATTTCTAAATACAGAATAAATATTCATTTCTTTTGAATTTTAGTCATAATTATTAACAAGTTTGAGAAGTTTACTTTTGGAATATAGTGGTTGGTTGGATTTGTATTTATACTTATTTGTTTTTAACCAAAGATTGTTCCTATGCACAATATCTCATTAATAAACACAAAACAACTTACAACATGTAAAAGTTTTATCTCTGCTGTTGTTTCAAATGCTGGACCTCCCACACATGCATATACTCCTTCTCGTAAGATTGAACCAAGCTGCAGATCTTCTGCAGTGCTTTTTGCCAACTTCCTTAGTTCCTTGTTGTAACCCTCAGTCATTGCTGGAAATCGAGGACCAAATCTGCCAAACATTTGTGAGTTAACAACCGGTATTACAATTACATACCACACTAAAAATAATGTGCCTAGAATGGGTGGAATTCTGCATAGGTAATTCAAAGTGTGTTTGCACCTTTCACAATTCGGTCCTCTCAGTGGGCTCAGTCCTGCCATACCAAGGAAGTTGATATGGTCTTTAAGGATCATAAGGTCACCGACGTTGAAATTTGGGTTGATTCCCCCAGCAGCATTTGTAACAATCATTATTTTCACACCAAGTAAATGCATCACCCGTACAGGAATAGTAATCTTGACAAATGATAAAATCAGTCAGTACATTTACCAATAAGTTCTATCTTGGTAAAAATGTCAATAAATACCTTGTTTAAAGGATACCCTTCATAATAATGAAACCTTCCTTGCATACAAACAACATGTTTGCCTTTTAATGTCCCAAAGACCAAGTTACCAGCATGACCAGGTACTGAAAGGTGGATTGAACAACAGTTTTTACCACCAAAGTGTAAGTGGGACAGAAACATATTATGCACAAGACAATGAAGCAATTAACGTCAGATGAGATGCAAACCTGTGCTGACTGGGAACTTTTCAATTTTATCATAAGGAAAGACATCTTGATTTTCCAACACATTCACCAAGTTGCCAAGCCCAGTACCACAAATAATTCCAATTTTAGGACGATACTTTGTATTCTTCTTCAGGTACTGTGCTATGCTTTCAAGTTCTTCATATGATAAAGAACTAGGAAAAGGTAAAAACTATTAATAAGTAACTTTTTATAACCTTGATCAACTATATTATTGTGTCTGTTATGTTTGATACAAAAATACACTGCATATGCTGTATTCACCAGCAAAACATGAGCGAGAAATGCGACATACATTATGCACAAGATATAATTATAAAGTTACCAACAAGATGGAATGCGTAACGCAATCTCGTCTTTGTCTTTAATAATCATAAAGTCATGTACGCCAACAACTTTGATTTTGGTGGAAAATAGTGTACAATAACTATTGTATAACGGTACATTAATATACCTGGTTTCACTTGCCATGCAGCAGTATATTGTTGAAACTAAAAATGAAAGCTGAGAATGATAGATTAGCAGATAGCCACGTTTCAAAGCCCACAATATTCAAATTAAACAAGATCTACTCTCAAATCCATTGAACCATGCCTGCCTCACACCCATTTCACACTCAACAAAGTGAAAGTAAGTAAACAAAGCAGATCGCGCGAGGGTTACACGCAGACAGGCGAAACTAAATGTCTTTCAAAAATAATCATTTAAATTTTCTTTTTCTCTCAATATCTTTCCATGCTTTGAAATTGTAGTGGTTACTGTGGCAATTGTAGTCGAGATATGAATACGATAAAGTAATATAATACGTTGTTTTTCCTGTCAATTAGCATGTTTCGTCTAAACAATGGATAGTATGCACTTTGAAACCAATAGCTTGACAGTACCAGCCACTAAGGACTCAGACTGGTAGTTGAAACACGCACTGTAATATGGAAGTGCAAACTTGCTCTGCTCCGGTGAATTTAGCTGTGATAAAATACTGTAAGTATAGTTTTAAAATGGGAGTATAAGTATAACATATTTTGATAAGCTTTTAAAAGAGGAGATAATATTTTCAGGGGGTAAAAGAAATGAGGATCTAATACTACCACTAAATTCATCTTTGAGTGCAACTTTGTCACAGGATCAGGTACTTAATTTTTATATCACGTACTAGAACTAATGTAACAATTAATATGTTAATTGGTTCATTAATTGGGAATTTTGTTTAATCAGCTACATTAAATGTAACAAATATAAATATTATTATAGCTTTGTGTGAGGACAACAGTTGCAATTAGTTCAAAGTTTTTCAATGATAGAATGTGGCTGAATGGAAGGTATTTGAAACTTTTGTACTGACATAGGTGGGAAACAGTTAAATTGTTATTTGTACCAATTTTTTATAAAATTGAGGGTTTTTTTAATTTAGGGAGATCTCAGTAGAGACATCTTCTCGACTCCAAAGAGTGCTGCAGTTATGTTAGTAAATTAGTAATTAATATTAGTGAATTAATAATTCATGCTAGTAAGTTTTAAGATTTGTTGTAAATAACTCACTTGGTTATTTCTACTAATGGTTTTTTTATAGTCCGTAAGGAATGCAAAAAGTGTGGCAAAGAACACTTGTCAAAGTATGGTGTTCATATTTGTTCAGTGAACAACTTTCCTACTGCTGCTGGTCTTGCTTCATCTGCTGCAGGTTATGCATGCCTTGGTAAGCTTAGGGCCTCAAGAAACTGTAGACTGCAGCCACACTCTTGGCAACATGTCACATGCAATTGTTATCGCAGGGATATGAAATCAATGTTGAGCAACAAGTCAAAAGCATGGTTGAGCATAAGTTTCAAAGTTGATCTCATACCCTAAAATAATAATGCCATCCATACAACAAGTCGCCTAGTGTGTGACATATGGCTTTATGCAGTAATTTTTAACATTGATGCCTGTTTTTGTTTAGTATTTGCTCTATCAAAAGTATATCAAATTGACTGTGAATTATCATCAATTGCCAGGTAGAACTTATCGGATATAATAATGGGAATGGTATAATGGGGTTCCTTACTAGTACCTGACTTCTAGCTCAACCCATGTCATGTATTTGTTGAGACTACTTTAGACAAGGGTCAGGTAGTGCATGTCGAAGTATGTTTGGTGGATTTGTTGCTTGGCACCAGGGAGAACAAGATGATGGATCAGATAGCATCGCTGTCCAGGTGAATGGAAATACAGTATTATCTTTGTTTAACATCTTACTTTGCTAAATCATATTGATATTAATATTGGATGATTGTGTTTGTTTGGTAGGTTGCCCCTGAGACACACTGGCCTGAAATGAGAGTGTTGGTCCTCGTTGTAAGTACTTGTAAATTATAGTGTAGTTACATAACTATTGACAGTTATATAGTTACAATATTTCACAAGACTTTCTCTTGATAACCAATGAAGGTTAATGAAGACAAAAAGGAAACGGGTAGTACATCTGGAATGCAGCGTAGTGTTTTAACAAGTGAACTTCTCAAGGTGAGCTCAAATATTGAGTGTCACAATATGTTTTATTTCAAATACCAAAACATCTGATTAGCTTGTCAAGTTTTATCATTCTGACCATTGATTTTTGTTTTTCGAATTGTTTAGTTGAGAGCTGTGCACGTTGTTCCACAAAGAATGGCTGCAATGGAGAAGGCAATTTTGGAGAAGGATTTTCAAACATTTGCTGATATAACAATGATGGTCTGTGGAACAGGCTGTATAGACAGATAATATTATTGTCTTGTCTATGTAGCTATTGCTCAATAATTGTCCTTTTGATAAATGCTTATAGGCCTTTATATTTTGCAGGAAAGCAACCAGCTTCATGCAATATGTTTGGATACATTTCCTCCAATTTTGCCTCCATACATGAATTCCGTTTCTCACAATATTGTCCGTGTGATAACAGAATATAATAAACTGTGTGGAACTAAGGTATCAATTGTAGTTGTTATCATTCATTTAGCATTTATTAGTTTTACACAGTTACTCTTGAGTAAATTTTGTTTTGGCAGGTTGCATATAGCTTTGATGCTGGACCTAGTGCTGTGTTATTTCTTGAGAAAGATCATGTTTCACAGTGCTTAAGTTTAATCACAAAATATTTCCCACCAAACAGCAACTGTGACATGTAAGATTTTACTATTATCCTAGTTTTCTCTATATTTTATTGCCTGGTACTTTATTTGTTTGTTTTCAAATACTGAATAATGTGTTTTGTAGGTTTATCCGTGGATTGTGTGATGCACCATGCGATAACCCAAAACAGGTGCAATTATTTACAAATAATGAACTTGCTAAAAAGCATTTTGATTTGTTTGTTGATGCTAACTAGTTCAACTAAATTAATTTCAGATGAGTTTAAATCTTGATGTGCCAACTGTTCCTGGTGGGATAAAATATATAATACATACCAAGGTTTCTGCATTATTTATATTTTCATTAGGTTTCTTTTTCCAGTTTTAATTTCTCATTAATTCTCTTTGTTTTTTGAAAGGTTGGTGGTGGTCCAAGGGTTTTAAGCGATAAAACACAATGTCTTTTGGATGACAAAGGGCTCCCCAAAAATGGTGTCTTTTGAATACTTGTGTTGTATTTACAGTGTTAAAAATAAAATGTAAATTTGGTATTTAAAGCTAATCATAATTAATGTAGTCATGTGTGGTGCTTGAAATATATTTGTATTAAATTTTAATTATTACATTTTAATAAATTTATATAATTTATATAAATTAATTTAGTAATGTGCAGTTGTCAAGTTGTAGCCCAACTGCCTAAATCAGTAAAATGTGCTTTGTGTCTATGTGGGTGTGGCTGTATGAACTATGATGGTTAATATGCAAGGGGCTTAACTTCACATGCAAATGCAGTTGGCACTTGCCAGTTTTACATTCAGATTGAAGTCTGTCTCTTTTTGCACGTCTCACATTGGAAAAAAGTAAAGAACGTCGTTAAAACTTTAAAAGCCATAGATGTGGTATTTTTTTCCGCCGTCCGTTATCGCCATAGATATGGTATGATGGTATCGCGTAGCATTCTGGGCCGGTTTCGGCGGGAATTTTCTCTTTGCGCGGTCGTTGTTTGGTCGTTGTTGGAAAATGAATGGACGAACAACGGCTAATAATATTAAAGAAAAGACGTGCCAGCCCTCGTAACAAAAACTCGAACGCTTACTGGAAACAATGAGCGATAACACAGGGTTATATTTTGCTCAATTTCCGAAAAATTTCGACCAGCTTCAGGCAAAGTTGCTGGCAGTAAGTGAAAATCAAAATGAACAAAGTGCGAGTTCAAAAGAACCTTGCCAGTTTTATCGGTAAGTACACGTTGAAATGTGTTTTAAAATTGTGAACTGTGTTGCTTTAAATTTGCCAGAATATGTCAGGATATCTGGTTGAATTCAGACTTTGCATTCTTTTGCAGGGAAATCATTTTCACAGAACCCGACTTGTTGATAGCTCCACACTTTGACGAGTCAAGCCAAACTTTCATTATTGCTGAGGTTTGTACGGACATTTCAATGACATTTGATTTTTTTAAATATATGTATATACATTTAGAATGTAGTACTGATATTTTAATTTGAAATCTATATGGTATTATATTATAAATATGGCGTTTTTGAGTCAGTTGAAGGTTGAGGGTTGTAGCATTCCTTGTGGTACGTAATACTAGTACATATTATTACTACATTAACATAATATAGTATTTCCCATAATAGAGGCACGTGTTGACATCCCAAAGATTATGTCTCATTATGGACAAATTTTCATTGAAGGTATTTGCTCTGAATACAGTTACATTAAGTTTTGATAAAGAATTACATACTGGCTAGGGCTAGGTGTCCCAAAAGGTATTCTTGAAAAAAACAAAAGTTTTTTAAAGAGGGTATTTCATTTAAATTTGGCATTCCTATTTTTTGTAAGATGGTAACAAGTGCTCCCTTGACAAGAAATCTCTTTTTGTATTGCTTTGAATTTGTACTGAATCATCGCTTGGCACCTTTCTGGAATAAGATTGGGTCATATTATATAAAAGGTACATTTCTACTAAGCAAATAATTAAACATTTTACCATTGCTAACAGTATTTTTATCACAAGAAATCTTTTTAATGTTAATTTTATTTTAATACTATAGGACGAGATTTCTTGCATGATAAAGGGAAAATGTGTGCAATAGGTACGTAGCGATCCCAATAGCACCAGTTTCACAGACAAGTGAAGAATTGTTTCCATTAAATATGTTTTCTTGCTACAGAAGCTGTGTTTAGCTTAACTGACAAGTTGATAATTGCTTTGAAAGCTCAGATGGTAACTTTACCTCCATTCCAGGTATTTTCTGGTTCTATGTCAGGCTTTTTGTACATCAAAGAGAACACTTAAGGCTTTTCCTCTATCATTTAGCTTCACAATTGTGGCATTTCTCCAAATATTTTGCAAAAGTTTAACAACTCAAGTTCTTCTGTAATTTATGGCCATTCACTGGAAAATAACAGATGTTTAGTTTTACCAAGGTAACCAAGCACAAATGTTTAAGAGCTGTAGTGCACCTTTGTTGGCAAATTACATAAATATATGTTTCTTTCCTAGTTTGAAAACTGGTTATATAACACGTATTGCGCACAGCAATAATGAAAACATTGATTTCAGAAGATATTGGAAAATTATGGTAATTTTTTTCTTGCAAATTTTGTTTATAAAGAAGTGAAACTGTTTCTTTGGCATGTTGTGACTATGACAGCATATAGTTTTTTTATAAAATGTCAAAGGGAAACCAAGAGAACTACAGTAGTGTATATGAGTTGTATTGTCAATTACTGGGTAATTCTCTTAACATATGGTGCATACCACTCATTAGACATCATAGGTTTGAACTTAATAGTCGCTGCTCAATATATTGTAGTAGTAGGTACTAAATGTCTGTTGTAAACATTAAAGTATGCACAGTCAGTTGATGTTTTTATCTTTCCCCCCACAGTATGGCTTTAGGGTTCCAGAAAGACAGTCTCAAGATAATGTTTACACCATACGTTTCCCTAGCTCTGTCAAGGAATTCTCATATCTTTTTTACTTGACATTATAAATAAATAAATATAACTAACAGCTCACACATGGTAACCCAAATGCCCAATAGGATTTATTGAATTTAATTAGTCACTCTCCATAGATCTTGACGGATACCATGGTTATTAAAGCACTAACTGTAAACAACTAGTAAATCATGTATCATTACATTGCCCTGTTTATGTTTTTGTTCATCAAAATGTTCCTTAACCATAGTCAGATACCCAGAATGCTGTATAAGGAGTCAAGAACCTGTCGTATATTTACGATGTGATCAAAAAGCCATGTTTCAATCTTTTATTCAAGATTTCACATCTCGTTTACCTTCCCTTTGTGGTACTCCCTTCAAAATAACCTCATCTTCATTTCATCCTGTCAAAACTCTATCTTCTGCAATCCTAAACAACCAAACGAACCTCACAAAAACTATGAAACATCCCAAAGCATCAGAAATGCTTGTTTTTACTGCAAGCCAGAAAAATACCGATAAAACACTTGAAGCATCAACCAATACCTCTCAAAGAAGCTCCGCAACTGTTTTATTACCTAAAGAAACGTTACAAGAAAAACTGTCTGGTGATAGCGCTAGTGATCTCGAAAACAAACCATACGTGCCGAACTTCACAAACAGAACACGTTCTGGGCATAATATGAAGAAGACAACCATGACCAAGAAAAGCAGCCAGGTGGAGCGTAAACGTGGTGCACCAGCAGTCCCTTCCTTCCAAAAGAAAACTTCTGGTACGAGTAACACTTCGAGGAAACGTCAGTTGCTAGTCCACCAAGATAAGACCAACAGAAGTTTTACCAAGAGCTCGAATGTCGTTGGTTCTGTCGACATGTTCCAGGACAGTGCGAGTGACAGTGCGAGGGACAGTGCGAAGACTCCGAGTGACAGTTCAGAAGTCTTGACAAAGGGTAATGTGACACTACCAACCAGGACCCCGAGTAGCATATCGTCTGACCACGTGTCCCATGGCAATGGAACTAAGATCAGCAAAACCCCCTTAATGCCAACGGAAAATGATCGTGTGTTTTTGGACTTCTTTCGCACTGGTACTGAAGAACGCGCTGCTGAACCACACGCTAGAGAATCGAATAATAAGGGACAGTTAGCTACGGGCATCGTGAGTGAGTCACGTTTTCGTCACAAAACCATGGATAACATGGCACAACAGTTGGCGCATGGACAAAAAAGGACACATGAGACCAATAAGGTAGGTTTAGTACTAACCATGAAACCAATCTCGTAAAGTCATATCTTTCATAGGCCAACCAAGATAACTGATACACATGCACTATAGCCTTTCTCAGTCGGGCTATTCAGGGTACTGGCTGTCTTGGCAAGGAAAGAGTTGACAGTCGAATAATATGCAACTCTCTCCCATTTCCTGACCTACATAACAAGACTTCTTTCTTACCTAAAACTGCTGGTCTAGTGCTGCTAGAGGGCAGTGTCAGTGAAATAGAAAACTAAAAGTTGAAAAGTAGCTTTCAGGATTCTAGTAGATTTGAGGGTTCTGCACGGCAGCTCCTGAAAAGGGAGCTTTTTTGCCTTTTTTAATAAACGTGGCGTGATAATATATTTTTTTTCTGCAGAATGGCCGGTCTGACAATGTCCAAGTGAAAAAACGTACCAAACCTAAGCAAGATGAAACGAATATCGACATTCCAAAACTGGCCATGACTAATAAGGTAACAATCATAACTAGAATGTGCTATTTGCTATCCCTCCAATGCACAGAAATTATTTTCCCCTCCACCATAATGTTGAATCGTAAAACATTTTTATGTAGTGCCTATATTAAGCCATAATTTTCCCCTGTAGCTTTCCACGGCGAGTGTGTCTGTAATCGTGAAATGGCTGAAAGCTCAAAGAGTTCCGTTTAAAAGTAAAGAGAAGAAAACTGACCTTATTGCTAAAGTATACACACATCTGAATCTTAGTCGTGCAGAACCATAGCGCATCTGGCTTTGCGAGAATAAGGTACGAAATTTATTTTTTTTAATTAATAACATGCATGAATAGAAAGTTAAAGTAAAACTACTGAAGGTAAGACGGTGTGAGTAATGATAGGACGACGTTGACTTCCTACTAAGATTATGCAAGTTCAGATACGGAACTTTTGCTAGTCTGCCAGTTAGACCCCATTTTAGTCTTGTGAATAACCTTTGTGGGATCATAAATTTACAATTGCGCATGCGCACGTGCCTTGCTGAAGTGCAAATGTACTTTTATTTTTGAATTCCAGGCCACAAGGTAGGCTAGGTTTGAACGTTGAGTGACTGAATCGTTGATTAGGGTCTGGGTACTATTTCATTTGGTTCTTATTCATTATTTTCGTAAAGATAAGAGACATCAAATGATATTAATAGCAGTAGTGGGCTCTAGATGTGAGGATAACCTAGATACACATCGCCTTGGGCGCATCGGTGTTCGAATCGAGGGTTTTAGATCAGTTAGAGATATAGATTAGCGAGGGAACTGCTATAGCAGCAAATACCACAGTGAAATTATGCACCATTATATAATACATATCATACATAGAGTTTGTCTCGCCGCACTAAAACATAAATGTTTAGAATTGCCGAACACGTGGGCAAAATGTTGATTCTGAGGTAGCCTAATTTTTGTTCAATTTATTTAAAACAAGATGATAAATGTGGTTGGTTGTTTACCATTTGTTGGAAATGCATTTGCCTGAACAAAGGAAATAGCTAAGTAGGGCCTTAGAAGTAAAATAGTGGGGGTAAACTACCGCCGAAAGCGTTTTGATACACCGAACGAAAACTTTAACTATTCGCCTTCCAAGCATTTACAGTTCAAATGTACGATAATTAAGCAGTTACGATAATGACCTTTCTTTTGAATGTTTTCATCCGCTATGTAAGAGACACGGCAACTTTTTAGCTCTTATTCCTCGCAGATCGCCATCTATACATAAACAACCCTTGTTCTCGTTTTTTTATCTTTTTCATAACGCCGCAGATCTTTAAACCAAGCCGAGAAACCACTTCGGCTTTCGTGCATAGTTTTTTTTAGAATACTTGTCGGTACGAGAGCGGCGTATCCGTCGTTGTGTCCGATCGTGTTGGATCTGTAGCACGCTAGGTGGTCAGTTTAGCGCGCTGTTGCTTAATCAAAACGAGAAAGACGATAATTATATAGTACCGCGCTAGCGTCACATGTTGCCGTCTCATCGTTGATGTACCTTAATCTTTTATCCCCCCCCGCTCTATGACGGGTTGTTCTCTTGAACTCGTTCTTAAACGTAGTCATAATGAAGGTCGCCGAATAAGCTCGATGTGTTGTTGTCGTCTTCCTGCAGTGTCATCCCATTATACGTATCAACATTTGAATTGTCTAGATTTGATCAAAATATACTGACAACAATTACTGATGAAAAATCTACTAGTAGCATTAGTGCATTACATAAACAAAGTCTTTTTGTTAGCCAACACATGATACTCTTGTATCAAGTAGTTAAAATGATTGGAAAACCACATTATAGCCGATCTATTAGTCAATAATAGTATCAAACTATTTTCCCGTTTCATTGTTTCAAGTTTGTCTCCTGCATTGTCTTTACGTCACCTTTCTTTCTTATACCACGCATTCTCAACTAGTGAGCTCGTCAACATAATATGTTGTTACTCTCTTTCGCCGCGTAATTATTTGATCAACGCCCATGGCAAAACAAAAACTATATATTATAATAGTTATATAAATCTGCCTAGGACCCAGTTACGTTTTCTGTGTTTGTTTTTCCTAAGTCGTTTCTCGTAAAGATAATAATTGCATCCTAGACCTAGGGATTTCTGTCTACTCAATAATGTTTCTCTCCATGTTATATCAGCTTCGTAGGCACAATGTATTCATGTATAGGCTCCTATTATAGCCAGGGGCTTATATTGCCATCAAAATATAGCAATTTACTAGTAATTGTACCGTGTACGTATCTTATATTCTTCTCATCGTCCTATAGCCACATCCCCTAAAGAATGAGGGTGTATTTTTTTAAAGTTTTTACTGTTTCAAATATCATCAGTGACAGGATTGCTGCGGTTTGCAGTATATATGCAGTCATTTTTTGTTCATTCTAGTTTGCCGCCTTTTATTTCCTGTCGTGCCCAAGTATTTCGTTGTGTCCAACGGATGTGGCGGTGCGTGTATCGATAGAGTAGTGCATATAAAGTTGATGTTTTATTTTACCCCAAGTCTTCCTCTTCCGTACAACCGTTCTATAGATACGACTCGAGTGCTTTACTTTCACCTGCATACATTACGTTCAGATATCGCCGTTGCTATTATGCCACTGATAAGCATATTGATAATAATATTGATCAAGTGTGTCACCGCACCTTTCAGCTCATGCCTCACAACTAATACCTTGTTTGTCCTTACTGTTAATCCTAACAAACCATTTACAGTTTTTCTGTGTATATTTTGATATTTCAGTGATACTCTTTGGGCAAACATAGAGAAACTGCATTCAGCATATTCTTTTTTTTCTTCGCAAGACATTGTTCATATTGTACGTTATGCCGTTAAGTTTCCGCTAGTGGTGTCTTATTCGGCTTGACCAAGTTTGCTTTGTGTGCGACGAGAAGTGCCTCGAGTTAGGCTTACCATCTTTAGTTTGGTCTTTATCTTTTTGTTCGCTTTGACAGCTCTCTTGTTTTGACGCTTTTAACTAAATTACGAACTTTGCATAACAATGGCATCAAAATATGTTTTGCTCTCGGATTTAATAACGTCGTTTCGCAATTAAACCGCGTAAAATATTTTCAGTATTGATATGAGACAAAATTCCACGGGATAATTTGGCATTTGTAGTGTAACTCGATTGGGAAGAGTACGTGAGGTTTTTTGGGAGATCGACCGCAAAATGTCGCTATCGGTGCAATGAGTTGACTACCCACGTCTTGGGCACATGTTTGACAAAGAGGTGGGAAGTAACCCGAAGATGTGCTCAAAACGGTCTTACAACCCTCTCAACAGCTGGAACTAGAAATCTAACCTTATATATAGATGGTTTGTTGACAGAAATCCTAGTTATGGGAAGATGAAGAACCTTGTTGAATATAGCTGCGTGTTGGTATAAGCGCGCTGGCGTGGGGCGGCTACACGTAGGTCGTGCTCGACACTTCTCATTAAAATGGGATTTAGATGACTGTGCGAAATGTTGTTTGGCCGCAGTACCGAGACGACATGTCTAAACCGCAAAGAAAGAAACAAACGGCTCTAATAAGCTGGTAACAACATTAAATTGTAGATCACTAGCTCGTGAAAGTATAAAGAACGGTAAACATTTTAGTTGTGATTGCTAAGATGTATTTACATTTAACACTAAGCTGATATGTATAGGTTGAAAGGTAATTGATAAATACGATACAAGCCACTCAGTCTGTACTTGATGCATCGTTTTGTTTCGCTAACAAAGTTAGCTGGAGTTTTTCTATAATACTTTATACATTAATTAATCATTATTTACAACAACACCGGTACATAGGCTACTTGTCTTGATAGATCTTTGCCGGGGTTATGGGGCTGCCAAACTGATCGTTGAACCGCTGCGGTGCCATGGCGAAATTCAGCCATTGATTTCATGTGAGCTGAAGAAGGACTTGCTCGGTGTAGTAAGTTCTCTGAGCTCATTAAATTTGGGGAAGTGCTACTAGGAGGTGAATGCACCATACTGGGTCTATCTTCCACCTGACCAGGGAGTCTTGTTTGAATATGATTCGGAATATTTGTCATATACGTGTTGCCGTTGGCGGTAGCAGCTTTAGTAGTACTCTTCAGTTGCATGTCCGTGTTAGCATGAAACATGCCTGCCATACCGTTTGTTGTATACATTTGTCGAGGTGCATTAATTGAATTGGCACCATTGGGCGAACTACTGCTGCTGCTTGTTACACTTGTCACTGCAGGATAGATGACAGCGGTTGGATAACTTGATGTGGAATGGTGCTGCGACGGTACGCCTGGATGAAATGACGCTGCTGTTGTTCCGTTCAGTTTCGCGTACACGGCAGCTTGACTATGATCGCTCGCATGGTACGAGCTAACATGAGGTGCAGCCGCCATGCTCTGCACTTGAAGACTACTAGGATATTTCAAATCGTTCAACATCGGACTCGTTGCATACGCCGAGTACATTGTGACTTGTTCCTTTTTGAGAGTTCGAGGTTTCCTTCGTTTTGGTTTGTACTTGTAGTCAGGGTGTTCTTGGATGTGAACGGCTTGAAGACGCTTTGCCTCAGCGATAAATGGTTCCTTTTCTTCAGAGGTTAGTGTTTTCCATTCTTCACCGAGTTTCTTGCTGATGTCGGAGTTGTGCATCTTTGGATTTACTTGTGCTATTTGCTTTCTCTTACCTCGACTCCACACCATAAATGCATTCATGGGTCTCTTAATATGACCTTGCTCTTGTTTGCCCATTCTTCTACTTTCAGATCTCTTCGTTGTGACTTTCACTCTTTCTGTCACGGTAATAATCAGCTAGCGGTCAATGTTTAATGAAAGTTTCCGCTTCAATTCCAAGCTTGTTTGTTCCTGAGAATCTTCCTGTGTATGATTTCTTGTCGGTTCTTGTTGCTCGTTCAACTTTGTTAAATCCTTGATGATGAGGTTGTT
This sequence comes from Virgularia gustaviana, assembly GCA_025770025.1. Lineage (NCBI taxonomy): Eukaryota > Metazoa > Cnidaria > Anthozoa > Scleralcyonacea > Virgulariidae > Virgularia > Virgularia gustaviana. The sequence goes on from JAOTOK010051628.1 coordinate 21,974, forward strand.
GCCATCAATCTACAGTGTGGTATATAGTGTTGTCTTAACGAGCCTGCTTTGGCTGACGTGTAGAACTGGCTAGTCACTGACCGTCGCTCACTACGCTATTGCAGCGTAACGAAAGTTCGGACGTCAAGACTACTACGGTGATTATGTGTGTCGAGGGCTGTCGTATAATAGGCCAATGCCAATATTGCATTTTCGTAATAAAAAACCTTGTAAACAATAGGCGTTAATTATTTAGCATGAATAATTTATCGATGTTTCTCGACCAACGATCATCGTCGCAACTCATGGTCGGCAAGCATGTTAATGCCTTTGAAGATGACTGAAAGACCGCGTTGTAATTAGAACGATCACTTAGAACACGTGCTCAACGAGTGCTGATACTTTCAAACAAATATCCTACGGTAAACCTACTTGCACAATATGAAGGGCCGCGCTGCTGTTAGTACTTCTTAGCGCCGTTTGTTCACCAACATACTGTGATTATTTCTAGTTTAATCATTTTTATTTCTTTGAATCTATTTGTATTTTACAATTAAACAAAATTTGAATGTATTAGTTATGTTATCGAACACCTGTAGTTTGTGTGTGTCACTGAAAGATGTTCCCTATCCTAATTGTTTGCCTGCTTTACTCACCTTTTGTTTGCACCTGCGGTTTGATTCTACCACGTGTTTCATTAAAACTTTATCACAAGTCTTAAGAAGGATCGGTAGATCGGAGATCTTTGTCTTCCTAACTAGTTTACTAATTACTACAGTATTTAATCCGAGAGAAACACATCGAAATGGAACGCGCGGTGCATGCAACTTTCTTATACACAGCGTTGACAGTTCTAATATTGTTTCTCTAAGACACTGTGCAGCATGGCAGCTTGAAGAATGCTCAAAATCATCATTGTTTCAATATTTTAATCGTTAAACAATACCCGAGGTTTTGTTCTTTCAAGTTAGTGTTTGTAAAAGTTTTGAGTCAAACATTGTCTTGTTTTGAAACTGGGCTTGTTTGATACGCAATTAGGAAGTAAACGTTCCACCTGTAGAAAAAACACTACCTAGTATATATGATGACTATTTTGAAAACATCTATAAGTAATTTAATAATATTTAATGTAATATGTACATTTGAGAAACATATATCAATAGCTATTATCGTCGCCCTATGACAGTGGATTATTTAAAAGCTTGTTTCATGTTAAACAATCTCATAGTTTAAAAATATCGACAGAATATACTGCAAACTGCTACTGGACGCAACGAGTGCCCGGATACGTGTGAACTCGTAAAGTTCCGTAAAGAAAACTTTGCCAATACAAACTAGCGCAGATATAAGTGTAACCGGGCCCTGTATGTTCAGTCTTGCTTGCTGATCAGTCAAGCTCAACGAATTGCACTCGCTTAATATTCAACATCTGTTGGTTTAACATTCAATGACTATATTCATTTTGTTTAAGTCTTCTATATACCACGAAGTAGAATGACAATATGTGTCTCTCCACGACTACTACTACTGCTTTATAGGGTTCGATGAATCTCTCCAGACGACGCATAGCCAATCGAGCTAATTGCAATTGTTATAAAACTATAATAATTCCGTCTTCAATCATCATTTTATCGTTAGTAACCTGCAGCTAAAATACAATAGTTTCACTTCATTGAGGACAATGCTACTCCTATTATTTAAAATGGGAGGATCTACAGGTCACAATTACCGCACCGGTTGTACGTTGTTACAATCGTACAGAATATCAGCATTTTATACCAGAACCAAACCTCAACTCAACTTGTTTCGATAATGCAGGCCTGCGTGGCCCTTCCAATCCAACGTCTGGTCTTCAAAATAGCAAAATCGTAAAGGCTGATCGATTTGGAAAAAGCCGGATGAAGAAATATTTGTAAGCAATAACTAAAAAAACTGACCCTGGTTCTTAATTAACTTAACTCCAATTATAGTAGCTGAAACCTGAACATTTATTTCTGGCGTTCAAATCAAACTTAGGGCCGTTGACTACATAATGCAATTCCATCCCGGACTGAGATTTCAGTCTGGCTGGCTGATGTATGGAAACTAGGAAAATAATTTGAATAACAAAGACGACGTGTAGAGGTAGAAATGTATCTTCCATATTCAAATTATTTTCCTAGTTTCAATACATCAACAGCCGGGCTGAAATCCCAACCCGGGCAGAAATTTCACCATATAGACCTATTTCAAAAATGGCGGCTGATATGCGTACCGTTGAAATAAACGCTGCAAAAACATCCACAAAGCGGGTTATCTAGAAAAACTTTTCTTAGTATGAAAGGATAGTGATGTATGAACATAACTAGTGCGATATTCCGACGTCAGCGATTATATAGAGCGGAATATCCATGAAGATTTTATCCAGTATGGAAACGAGGCTCGTATGCGATGTCAGGCTTTGTTTTCATAAAATTATGAAACTGTACGGGCCAACTAGAGACTAAACATTCGTTTTGACAGCAGAAATTCCGTTTCTTTCATTTGAACACAAATATTCCATTTTATGAAATAGGTCTATAATCAACTCCTTAATCTTTATAAATTATTATCAGTTTTCAGTAACTTGACTGCCTATATATGTTGAGTTTGTAATCAATAATTCTCTCATTTGATAGTAAATTAGCATGTTAGGTGACTTGTATAAGTTTAGTAAATATAGTATTCTGGAGTTTCTGAATTTGTTTCATTTTATCGAAGGGCAACGGAGACAATATAGCAGATTTCTATATATCTCAAAAAGGATTAGGCCCATGGGTAATTAGAATTTTCATGTTAGTGAATGTTTTAGTGAAATTCACTGTTTTGTGCAACGCTGATCACCGCCGGCAGATAAGATTGTTTCCTCAAGTCTCGTCCCAGACGTTTCCTTTAAAGCCGTCGTCGTCTACATAAGATAATGATGTTCAAGTAGTCTCGATGATAGCAGCTTGTGTGTGGAAATAGAGGTGATAATCGCGGAATCGATCTGTGTTAATTCCCTTTTGTGACTTTCAAAGTCATTATTCTTGTCTTGCTTTGTTTTATAAGCTCATTATTGTATGCTATATACAACATCGAGCGTTCAGTGTACTCAGCTAAACCATGGCTAAACCGAGACCACGGAACTCGCTACACCCGATTGTCTTTTGCTTACAAACCTGGGTTTTTGACGGACTAATTGAAGCTAGGTTCCAAATACAGTCTATACATAACCGCGATAGGGCATTGACTTCGAACGCGCGACTGCAGACAGATAATTATCATTGTTGTTCATATTTGTTATTCATAATAAACATCCTTCATAGGTTACTAGATAAGTCGTACAGCTACAGTAGGCGAAGCAGATGGTGTCTGAAATAACTGCTAAATTATCGGCATTCCCCGGCAGGGGGAGCATTGCATGAGCCTGCAGCCTTGTTACCGTAACGACCTCGACACCAATTGTGATTGTCTCAGATTTCATAAAAACACAAGGATACAGCTGAAGGGTCGAGAAGACATTGCTGACGTGTCTCATAATTAAAACCTTGTCGTTATCATAAAGTCGATAGTGTGAGGAAACAGACATGCGCAATAAGTCATCCTGATCATGCATGTTACATTTGGGTTCGTCTGCAGCCAGGTTGTCCCCAGTCATGAAGCACCCTCCTCGCATGCTCGCTCTCCTGGACCCGGAAGTTTGTCACGGAAGGCTAAGACTTACTTGTTCCCAGGGAACGCGGATGTTTGCTATGATCCAGTCTTGAGTATGACGTTAATCCATGTAATTTTAGCTGATAATAGTGTAGTATGTAATTGTTGACAGACATCAAGTTCCGTTCAAGCTTAGTTCCAGCCATGTTACAGCGCATCCTCGTAGTTCACTGGGCATGGTGGGGGAATTCCGAGATATCTGCGTTATTTATGACATTATCTTACACTGGTCTTCCCAATTATGTAGTTCTCATTTTGTTCGCCCACAGCTATAATGCCACACTTAATTGCTTCAGCTAATAATAATTTTAATGTAGACCGGTTTGAAATGTTTAACAACACGATCCTTCGAAAAGCAGGCGCCCAGAATTTAATTTTCGCACCAACCTATCGCTAAGATAATATTCCATATAATGTATAGTTAACTAAAATTAGCTTATTTTTTACTACCTTTCTACAATTTTTATACAACACCTATATGTATCTTTATATTTACTCTGCGATATAAAAGTCACAAAAATATTACAACATACAATACTGATAAACTAGCGCGGCAGTTTGCGCATGTGCGTGTTGTTACAGCAATATATTATTTAGTATCGTCGATTGCACATCACGAAAAACATCAATATGGACGTTGGGACAACTGAATTGGTACGACATTTGTGAAACGGGGCTTTATCCTATTGTAAAAACCCCACAAATACAAGCCATACACGAAGCTCTTGCATTATTTTTTTAAGGGTTGTTCGTTGTTTTCTTACCGTACCGCCGAGTTACTTGAAATAGTCGTAGCAACTGGTCAGAGATTTTCAAAACTATCGAGGGCGATCAGCTTATACTATATAGCGAAGATGCCTGTTACTCTGCATATACCTATGGTTATTGAGTTATAGAATATATAATATTCTCTCCTATTGTCTTCCTTTTGACAAGAATCTTTTTTGAATAACATATTTGAGCACAAATGGTAGCGATAAATGATGTATTTGCGAACGACGTGATGCTCTCTTGCAACCAGCAACTTAAAAGTTTGTTAAAACGTGATTAGAAAATAATACATGTTATAAAAAACAGCGTTCACTGATCTCGTTCAGCGACCTCGTACAAAAAACCCTCGAATTTGCTTTGGTATTTCCTTTTTGCATTGTCTTGAAGGAGTATGGCATTAAAACAGCAATACTATCTTTTATCGCTATGATTTGTGGTCAAATGTCTCTGGTATAGCTATAGTTTTGTAGTCAACCAGTAATACTTTTTGGTACCATCACTAGATATACTAGATCTTTCGTTGTCCTCTTCCTTCATTTCAGTACTGATCTGCAATGAAATAATCTATTATTCAGTCAAAGTTCCTACTTTCAGAAACGTTGCAGATGTTCCTACGACAAAATGTTATTTTAATTGCTAGACATGTCCAGTAATACGCAGTTTTAGACACTTAACAAAAACGACCTTGCAAAGCTATATACCTCGTGTTCACATTCGTTTATTTGTAATGTTCCGCCCTCGTCGTGCTCGTGATGCACAGCAGTAGTTACGGCCTGGCAGTAGTGGTAACATTCTCGGTTGCTTTCAGTGCTTATTATGGAAGTTTGACTCTTCGAGAATGGACGAGATACCAACCATTTCGAGCGATTTCCTTCTGATTTGGTTCTTCTAATTTCTTCATCCAACTTATAAAATAAAATAAAAGCAAAATTAATAGGCAATTAATAATTATTTGAAAATCAGTCTGACATCTTTGCTCATCCAAGTAAGAAAGAGTATATTTTGGTGTATGAATATAAGAGCTACCTGGGACCGAGAGTAACACATTTGGAGGAGGATGAGCTCAACGCTTACCTTGAACCCTTCGCCCAAGATGTAAGAATAAGGAATAAATGGTTAGTAGCTACTATAGAGCCCTGCTCCGTCGGAGATATAACAATTACATCAACTTTAGGGTATCTTTTTACTTCACTTTACTATAACACTTCGCACACATACCTTAGCAATGTCCAATCTACTGGAGCTTCCCAGGATAGCGGAACTTGGTCTGGGGTCAAATAAGCATTCATTGACCAACTTCTGTGTTTGACTCTCCTGTTCCGCTCGTACGCGGTGTCGTTTCCCTAAAGTACGCACCCATTTCATGGTAGCCTGGTCAGTGACGCTTGGTTTGTAGTTTTCTATCAACTGATTTTGAATTGCTTCGAACTCTTGAAGTTTCTCCAAAAAATGCAATCGTTGGAAGAGTTCACGTTTCCCACTTACTTCCATGTCTTCCTGGCACAGTTTCAACGAATCTGACAAGGTTTGATCCATCCTCTCAATGCATTTCTCGGCATTTCGTCTATGATAATGTCTTGGGATGACTGGTGGATAAAAATACTGTAACAATAAAAAATAAACATATTAGAATATCTGGAGTTTAATTATCCCAACTGAGTGCTTTATATGACGGAATTATTCATGTGACCTTATTCCTTCAACATTTGTAATTTTAATTTGTCACAAGTCACTCACCTCTGCTGCTTCTGGGCAGTTGTGTTCGTAATTCCTCCACACTACAGATCAAATAATGTAATGGTAAGAAGTAGCCTAAATTACATTTTTCATAAAATATATAGAAGTGATTATGACAGTTTTGTTAAGCGGAAATCGTAACCGTATATTTGTGACTATAATTAAAACCCAGTTTATAGCGAGTAAATGAATACTAATTTATTATATATATTACTCGCTATAAACTAGCTTTAAGATGCTGGATTTTAATATTTAATATTGCAGCTAATTTCAAACAACTACCATCATTCGTAATAATTAACCATCTGTAATATTCTTTTATAAAATGTACATTTTATTACCTGCCAGTTGTTCAAGACATCTCTCTGCCAGTAGTTTATTTTCAATCGCTTCGAAAGCTCTTGGCAATTGACTCAGGGCCTCCCAGGATTTCCCTTCCTTTCTCAACCAAGCCAGTAACATCTGGTAAGCTTTTTCGTTTGTTGTCGAATAATCAGCTCCGATACATTCAATGCGGCCGTTGTCAAGGCCGAGTTGTGTACCCAGTCTTGGCCAGGATGTACTGATCTTGGAAGACAGTTCATTGAGAAATCTCATTATTTCCGGCTCCTCAACTCTCCCTGATACAAATAATAACATTGGTAAAGATATCGATATTGAAACATTTATTAGCCAATCAACTTTATTGAGTGTGTGTTTTAAACACTGCGTATATATCACTACATAGTGGCATTGCGCTATTCATAAGTCACTCACCATTTTCTAGTTTACAAGCCATGATGTGCTTTTACTTCCGCGTCGATAGTTGATATAGTATTTGATCCTTAAGTTGGTGTTTGGATGCACACATTAGGAGAAACGCCCGTGTTCTAAACTCCCACAGCTAGTACCAAAATGATTTCCCCGAATTCCGATGATGTTCGGTGTTTGGTTTTTAGGAACTCCGGCGTAGTATAGACGTCGAACCAATTTGAAATATGGAAATCGAACAAAAGTCAGAAGATTGCTTTCCGTCAATTGTGATTGTGAAAGATAAATCTACAACAACAATACCAAACAAGCACAGTAGCATGAGAGAATCCAATGACCCACACTGGCACCGCGACTACTATTTACCGTGCACTGTCGTCCTAGGTTTAACTTCACTGTCGATGATTTTTTCTAAGAGCTATATTTATTTTGATATACTGCCTTCAAACCAATCATTACAAGCGATTTAATTAGGATGACCTCATCGAAATTCCAGGCGTAGTTTTTCATAACAAGGAAGTTACGTCGATGGTGCAACCCTGGCTTGTTGAACAAAGAGGTTGAAAGCAATATCATGGAACAACCTTTTGAATAACGATCATGCAGATATTTCGATTTGTATTTGCGATCGTTAAGCCAGATTCGCAGTTTCAAATATGGTTGATTTATCCGTCTTAGTAAATAGTTCCTGATCTTTTTCACTTCCTTCCAGCTTGCAGGCTTAGCTTTCACTTTAAGGTAATGAATCGTTTGAGTGGTAATCAGATTAAATTACTTTATAGATTTATGTGCTGCATCATTCTTCTCAAGGAATATTTATAAATTAATACATTTGATTGTAGCACACATCAGTGTTTCAAACTTTATACGTGTGCCCCACGACATCTTTTACTCAACGCGCGATGTAATTATGAATGCAAGCGGCCAATGAAGTAACCAGGAATGTTTCGTTTGTGGTTTTGAGGGCTAAACTTCGGAAGAGGAGAATATGCTAGGACATTTACTCTCTTTAGTGCTTGGTTTCTCTTCTGTCGTCTATTTCTCACTAATAACACCACTGAGTATTAAGTTGGGTAATATAAATAAGACAAAGTCATTTACTGAACGCACATGCAAATATTAACTGAATAAATAACTTCTGTGGAAGGGTTTTTCCCGTCAAACTTTAATTAGCCACTATAGCGCTACGCCACGGATGGAATTAAAGCCAGGACATTTTAGTTTCTCTCCGTTTTGAGCATAAGTACTTGCTAGAAGACGCTGCGAAAACCCCGCTGCAAGATTTTATTGATATACCAAACTCAGTTTTTATGCAGATTGTATATCTGATAAAGCAATCCTGCTCGTGCTTTAAATAGTATATAGTTTCGTATATGATAACTGCATTAGATGTCACTAGTACTGTATGTCATTATGAATATAACACCCCAAAATTTTAACCCTCATGAACAATATACTAGAGTATGCATAATCTCTGATAGTGATGTTAAACAACACTCGTGGTTTGAAATGGGCCATGATTGTGCTGCACAATCCAAATACTGTCTTCTACATCGCCAGTCGTTGAAAACATTTGCTCCCAAAAAAGATGAGTGCTATTAACAATACGCAATCTGCCATAGCCGTATTCTCCGGGCAACCAGGACCGGTAGGCCGACCACGGACCTGCAAAAAATGGGCAAAGTTGACTGCATATCGAAACCGGAAGCAAATTTGGTAAATTTTTTAAATGACGCCACAATCATACAAATTTGCCGGGAAAACACTAGCAGTTCTGTCACGTGATCCTGCCATTTTGTTTATAGAACCTGTATTGACCCTTGTAGTAATACCAAAAACTAAATTTGCATACCACGCTAAGCCGTGGTAAAGTAGTATTTGTAGACTAGAGTTGCTCCAAGTCTCTCTCTCCATGGTCGACCGCTTGAAGATGAATAAGAGGATATTGCGGAGAGGAAATCTGGACACAGGTAGGGTGTGACCTGGTTTTAAACAGGCTGCATGCGCATCTACTACGGCTACTTTCCGTATCCGGAGTTGACAAGTCCCTCTCTCTCCTCACCAGTCTCCTCTTCCCCCGGCTCATGCGGCCAACTACAGAGGGAGAGAGAGAGACTTGGAGCAAGTGTAGGGTCTTGAATGGCAGTGACGTCTGCTCGTAGTAACGTTTACCGCATCAATGTATGTATAGACTAAATAGTGGAGTCTTTTTTGAAAGTCAGTCAACAATTTCTGGCTTAGTAAAACCTGGTTTCACGCCATTATATAAGTAAATGTATGTTCGTGTCACGTGTCATGTTGACTACTATATTATGAAAAAGAAATTCCACCCATAGGTTCGTTTGGAAAATGATCTCAGTCCAACCGTTATTGGCCACCATTTTTAATAATTTGATGTAAGGTCCTTGTCTCCAACAATTTCCCTTATTTTGCTTACGGGCAGTGTACTATCTAGAATTTTATTGAAATGAAACAAACCTCTTGGTCCGAGCATGGGGTTAACACAAACACCAAAGAATTCATTGCAGCCCGCTGCCCCGGCCACGATGTGC
>JAOTOK010051629.1:0-18478 GCA_025770025.1 Virgularia gustaviana
TTGTTTGTTTGTTTGTTTGTTTGTTTGTTTGTTTGTTTGTTTGTTTGTTTGTTTGTTTGTTTGTTTGTTTGTTTGTGTGAAAAACACATTTTGACACAGAGTTTTGCTGATGGATCTAGTATAACCCAGAGGTGAAATGATTAAGTTTTAGGAGTTAAGTTCAAGTTTTCAGTTCATTAGAAACTGAGAGAAATTTACATTAAATATAAGGTTTATTGAGCATATGCAGGCAGTATATAGTTGTTGCTTTGGTAAATATAGAAGAATAAATAAATAATATTTCACAGCTATTTTATTATTTAGTAGTTATAAACTACTTTAAATAGTGACTAACTTGTCAAGCTCCTTCCAAACATGATTCCGAATAAACTCTGTTGGAGGTCTGTGAGAAAGAAGTTGATCAAGTAGGGTTTCTTCAAGTCTATCAAGTTGTATATCTGATGAACAATGATATGGTTTGTTGCCTCTCTCTGTGTTCTCTCTGCAAGAAACATATCATATTGAGAATCATGGATATATCCCTATGTTTGGGCCAGTTTGGCTGTGATGAACTGAGAACAAGGGAGGGAGGGAGAGAGTTAGGGAGGGAGGGAGGGATGGAGGCAGGTGGGGGGGGTCCTACTAATTAGTCTTACTTCCTCTTTGTTCAACTCTGGGGAACTCCGTGGGTCTCTGTAGTATAATTCAATACTCTCTCTTTACACCGAATAGTTTTAATCTTCAAGATGGAAGCTATCTAGTCTAAACATGATTGATAATCTTCTCATTTGTGATCTTACTTGTCATAATCTTCATTCTTGGTAATGATAATGTGAACACAGGTTCCTTTATAACATGTAGAAAACTCTAATGTTTCAACACAAGGTTGGTGGTGAGTTTTTCTTTCCTCAATTATCTTTTTCTTTGCTATTGACTCAGCTAGCAGGTCACATGGTTCACCACCATTCTTGTAAGAAACATCATAAAACAACTTGGTCATTTCACCAAATGGTGCTACAAGAAAGATAAACAGTTTCTATGTTGGCGGATATTTATAATGAAGTATACTACTAATGATCACAAAATAATGTCTGTTGTTTTACTAACAAATTATATAATACCAAACACCATACTCGTTTGGTTCCCTAGCACAGCCTGAAAAGTAGTACATTATACATTTAAAGTTTGCACCTACCTGTACATTTTGTTTCATTTTCCTGCATGTCTGACTGCATTTCTAAATACCAAAAAGCTAAAGGAGCCATCTTCACAGTCTCTGTGCATTCAACATCAGTGGCTTTTGTGGATAATAGGAACTCTGATGGTTAATATAGAATATAAAAGTAGTCTTAATTCATAGTATAACTGTATTTCGAGTAAATTGACAATATTTATAAGGAATTAATATGCAGTTCAGGTGTGAAAATGGACGGTTATTTTGCAATCTAGCTGATTAGGGAAGTCACTCATAGTGGCAAGATATTTCTTCTTAAACGTTTATTAGGCTTACTGTTACAGCCATTTATTTTCAATGCACCCCACACCCCTTCCCAATTCTAGCCCCGTCTGTAAACAAACACCCCCTGTTTCTTAATTATTGTAGCAACATTCAAAACACATGTTTACATACCGCTTTGTTTATACAAAATATCATTCAACACTTTGGTTTCTTGTTGAACAGTTTCACAATAAAGTTGACGTTGAAGCATTAAAAGTGTTCTTTTTAATTTCTTTATATCATGTAACAAATGACGGATCTGTATGAAGTGCCTAACAATATAATAACAAAGAAAATTACTGTTTTGTAACCATAATACCATTATTAAACTTGTAAGAATGCATCAACAAATTGAACCTAAATTCACAAAATAAACTAGTTACATTTTTATTGTAAATAGTTTAACGTAGTATACGTAAATTTTAGTATTAAATGTTTATGTACAAATGTACCTACATGTTGGTTTGGCATTCCTTCAGTAGTTGACAGGTCTTTGGGACGGCATTTAACTGATTCTCTCCCACTTGTTTAAGAAGTCTTTCTTTTACTATTTGAAAACACCTTTCTTTATCTTTCAGCTATTAAATATTGAATGGGCAACACAAATTATAAATTATACCGCAGTTTAAACTTTAAACCACCAGTGAGTCGTGACAGACTTGCAGCATTTGACAAATTATGTATTGTTGTACGTTGCACGAGCTTTTCCAAACAAAAATGCGGTATAATATAGCTGTAGGTTCAGGAACATGTCTGAAAACATTTCTCACCAGTTTCACGGTATTTCTTAGTCCTTCAATCTCTTTGTTTAACTCCATAAAACTCAAAACATTTCCTTCCCTCATGGCTGCCATCTTGAAGGAACAGCGACCGCGCTAAATGCCGGTCAGTGGTATACGAGTACTTCATTCAAGACGCTCGTATAATAAACCGCTCTACGAAATGGTACATTTGGTAGTAGCGAAAGAGACAGTGCGATTGAGTGAGAAATAATTAAAAAGTTCAAAAGGTTCGTGGCCAGTGCTTCCCTCAGCTAGTTAGCGTCCTCGAGAACATCGCACCCTTTACGCTCTTGGCAGCATTTCGGACCTCCGAGGCTATCCACGGGACTAGGCTAGTCCAATACCCGAGAGGGAGGGAACAATCGGCCCCTAGACCATAGATGATTGCCCCTTGGTACTAAGTACCTGGTACAGAAATAGAGTGTGAGTAGCGATAAGACATATTTTTCACGAAGTTCGTAATCGGATATTCAGGCAGGTATTATGGAAACTACAGAACACAATTTGAGCAAGAATTGTTGCAAATTTTGTACTAATTGTTTCTTCCTGCTCAAACTTTGTTAATTTTGTAGCAATAGTAAAGATGAGCATCTAAGTAATTGGTCAATAAAATTCATTGATCACAGCGCAACGCATAAAAAGCAGCACAAGAAAATTTCACTCGTGATAAATTCTTTTAATTTACCGTTAATATGTTACATGAACACTGGTTACACTGCATTGTGTAATTCTAAAAACAAAATTAATAAAAAACCAGAAAGTTTGTTCTTTCAATGTGTGTTAAAAATCCTTATCACTCCTTTCTGCACAATGCCACAATCCAAATAATAGAACCAAAATAAGAAAAATATCTTTTTGAGTGACTATTGTACGTCCACATCTTTGCTTGCCATAATATGTAATATGATAGAGCTTTACTAGATAGTCAAGTAATTTAACCAAACCAATGTTGATATGAATTATATGCTTTCTGATGATCTATACATAGATATTAAAGGAGGGTTACAGCACTGCTTAATGTGAACCATTTGTTTACATTTTCAATTTGTAAAATATCATGTACTAACTGAATATCTTTCTCTGTTCTGGTTCAGAATGTCCTCAAATGGGAATATAAAACAGAGTTTAATTCAGAATTTAAGAATGTTTAAAATATATTCAATGTTTACATTAGGTGCCCACTTTTGTTATGAGCAGAGTCGATGCACAGAAGCGATTGTAACCCCCCTTTGAATATGGTCAAAAATCCCTCATTGTTGAACAGTCTCTACCTTGTCTGAAATCTTACTCCTCAGGATAGTGAGAAAATGATGAAAGGAAACTAGTGTAAGTAAAGTTTAGGTGCTACTATATATAGCAGAGTGTAAGAAATCTTTAGTTGTACCAAGCTCAACTATGGCTGACATGTACAATGATTGCAATTGTCTAGCTAGTTGGGCAGGAACAAGATGTGCAATGTCCTGGTTTAGTGAGTACTTTACACCTCATAGGTCGATGTTTATGCATCATAGTCATCATCTTCAGAATGGATAGGTCTATAAAGTGAAGGAACTGGTACGCTAGTTTTAGGGATCTGCAGTGACATTGACGATGATGTTGATGATGATGATGATGATGGTTGTAGAAGGTTTGGTGTTGGAACAGTGCTAGAGAATTGAAAACAAGAAAATGCTGGTAAACTAATACTGTACAGGGACACGTTTTTCTACCATGTCTAGAAAATAACTCAATCTTACTGCAGAGTATTTTGGTCTTTTGATGTTGATGGTGTAAAACTGGAGCATGAGTTTGAGAAATCAGAATGTGTGTTGTGACTCCCTGTTGAATTGAAACCATCTTCTTCCTAGAAAAGCATGAGAGAAACATCTCAAATGAAACCTATTGATCGCATTGTTTCTCCTAAGCTGCGAAACATTACTACTAAATAAAGTACTTGTTAATATAACTAATTCAGTAATGGGAGCTTTTCTCAAGTTCTACTGTCTGCAGTATTTCTGATTTTTAGAGAAAGCACAATAATGCAAAGTCCCAGGGAAGACTTTTATAAATTAAAGCAGTCGACCTCTGAGTGGGAATCCTCATCAGAATCTGAGATTAATTCACTTTCTTTCTTTTTTGAGGATCTTCGTGGAGCTTTTTCTTTTTGTTGTCCTGTGGCCTTTCTCCTATTATGAAACAAAATAAAATATTTACTTTACGTATGCATAATATTGAATAATTCTTGGTGCAGATGTCTATACCCATCTTACCTTTTTGGTTTTGGGTGATCGTCAAAGTCATCAGCATCTTCCTCATTTGCTGGGAGGTCAGGAATGTTCTCAACAAGCTCTTTTAGAAAATCAAATTGTGTTTCGGTTGTGATACATTGTTTGCTACAAGTGAAAAACATGATAAAAGAATTGGTGGGATATGCACCTTAAGCTGTCAAAAAAATGAAAACAAAAAAGAACTGTTCGAAATAATATGGATCAATAACATGAAACTATAAAGATTTATTAATAGCAAAGTAAACCATACAGATGCGCCGTCGACATTGTTTTGGCATGTCGAGCTTGTGTGTTTTTGCACGCTGTTTCCAGTAAGGACTGCATAAATATTTCCAGTGCCTTGGCTGGATATCATCTGTTAAAGAAATTACTGCTGTGTAAACAAAGCTCTTTTTGTTACTATGATCTTAGTTTTTAATAATTGAACAAGGTATATTATACAAAATTTATGACAAAATGGATATTTTGGGGGCAAAAATAACCACTGCATAAGGTTCTAGATTAGTGTCAAATGTTTTTCTCATCAGAAATTTTTATTGGTAGAATAAAGATGGATTTGACAACAACTGTCTGTCTCCATTTATTCATATAATAATTGCAAAATATGTAAATAAATATCAAATAACGATGGTTTTCCACGCTGACAAAACGAGATCTTTTAAACTTGTTCAATGTTAAAGTATTCAAGGTCGATCAAGATATGGTTTTCATTGAAACATCAACGAAATGTTGAAAAGGATACAAAGGATCACAGGTACAGGAGCTGCAACCTTACCAATGTCTTCATCAGTTTGCATAATCTTCTTAATACGTGCCTTAACAAACCATTGGCCATTAGTAATAGCCTCAAAACATACCCAACCTATCAAGATTTCTCTTACCGGTGGAAAACGTGCATTATATTTCTTTTTCGTTGGCATTTTCTCCTTTCTTTCTGGAAAATTTGACTCAACAGGAAATTTTTACACGAGCCCACAGCATCCACTTATAATAAACCAGCGGTCCAAAAATTATGGAGAACTGGGGAGAGTGGGCGTACAATTTGCCACGTATTAACCCCATATTGATCCCATATTGATCCCATATTAGCCCCTTATTTATCCATAATAATCCCTCATATTGCAATTGGGAAATATCTATTTTTTCTCATCAGCCCAACAAATGAACAGGTAATGTTACAAAGTTGTTCTTCTTTGTAACTTGAAGCCTTTCTCCTAAAGATCTGTTTTTAAGAATTTCCTGTCAATCAACTGCTTTATGTTTAATTGTTTTGGTATTTTTAGTAACTAAGAATAGTCCCAGAATTGAAGCCACATGCTCCCACAATCGTTAACGTTCTTCGAGCATGCGCAAAGCAGCTTGTAAGATATCTTTATCAACGTCCGCAACGGCGCAACCATTTACCTAACATCATGAAACAGCTACTTTTCTTGCGCTTTGCCCATAATGACGTCACTTGTGAACAAAAAAACCCTGCCGAATACATGAAACTATGTAGCAGCCTCCTGCTCAGTCTAGGGTGTAGTAACCCTTCCCCCTTTCTCTAGGGTGAGGTAACCCCTCCTCCCCCTTGATCTGGGGTCTCTGAGTTTCTTGTGATCGAATGAGTCCACTATCTCAGTGTGACTAATAATAGTAAGTCGTTTCTGGACCTCTAGGTGTCCCTACCCTTTCCAGAACTGAAAACAGAGTTCAGGGCAACGTGATTGTTGATCTATCGCAACCTGGGCTTAACTTATTCAATTCCTGATCATGGGTTTCAGGAAGGTCCTACCCAAAGGTAAACGGTAGTGTAGGGGTGGTATGTCTGACCTTCCCGTTACCGGTGAACCTCGGTCAATACAAACCACGTCAAATGGTGAGGCAGGTGAGATACGCTGTATCACTCACGTCCGAACCTTATGCAATCTGCTTTACGACACAAGTACGACCACGCATTCATCTGCATGCTCTCAAATTAAATAACGGCTTGGCAGTTGGCATGTGTATGGCTTACTATATATCAACATACATGATCACACCAAATAGAGATTCGAAAGATATCCGGAGTAATAAGGTATATCACGCTGATTACTGAAAATTCAAATTCATGGAGATATGTATTTATGGCTGAGCAACGATCTCAAATTGATGTAAAAAATCTGTTAAATTTGAAGAAGAACGACTAATTATGAACTTCGTCATCGATTATGATCAAACTGTACCTGCGTACCCAACGCAGACAATATTCAGTCATCAACGACCTGTTCTTTACTATAGGAAGTTTTTATGTGTGTTTTAAAGGTATCGAGAAAAATATAATGGTGTATGACATCAGTTAATAAACTATGCTAAGTTCATGAAACAATGACAACTGGTTTTGTTGAACTTTCTCAGTTATTTTACGGGATTAAAACCTAAGATTATGGAGTACTGTACATGGGATGAAGATCATAAGTCAACATGTAACAATCGATATTTAATCTAGTTGAGAACACGTGGCCTACGTCACTTTCCTAAAATACTTTAGAAAAGCAACAAAGTCTTCCAATAAAAGTACCAATTATATGTTTTTCTAGCTGATCCGAAATTGTCTTCCTTTCCCCTCATTGTAAACTGAGTACAGCTCTCATGAACTATGACAGCTCTGTACCTATATTCTACCTAACAACTAGTTTTAGTATATAAAGTTTATTAGGAAGTTAATGCAATATTTTGTCATGCTGGTACCTGAAAACATAGAGCATATTATAACTGGGAAACTTTCAATTCCTAATTTGTGTATTAAGTAGTTCTTAAGGTCATGAAATAATGTTTTTAAAACCTTCATAATATTCACTCACAAACCCATAGTTGGATATTGATCACAGACTCTTGTTATAATTACGTAATTTCTTTGTCGTCAATGTCGGCGCCCTTATTACTTCCAACCTGGCCACAACGTGCTCTCTTTTAGAAAATCCTTATGTCTTATTATATACAGAAAGCAAATGAATGATGTTTCAGTACTAAGGCTCGGTTGTCTTGACACTTGTGTGTTCATCCAAGAGTGCTTATATCATGTTTGTTATTTGAACCTGATTAAAAGTACTTGTTTTTGTTCATTAGCATATAATATGCTTTGCCTCAAAGTGTCCATATACAACACCTTTGTCTCAGTTGCTGGAGCTCGTCATATTTTTTGTGACCAATAATTTTCTCGCAGGAAGACGCAAGTGGGAACGCAATTTTTTTGAAAAGGGGTTTTGAAGTGCCGCAATTCCGATGGAAACAATGTGATGTCGCCAGAGTTTTGGCAAGACTAGCAAAACAAAGACGTGTCGATGTGTTGCAGCCAATATCCAACGCGTTCTCCATCATTGGGTATTTTCAAATGATATCCTAATTACCAACGCAGACACGAACAGTCGTGTATACATAGTCAGTAGTGAACGAATGGTAGTGAAGAATCTTTATTCAACGAGAAAATTAGTGAAGACAAGAAGAAACCTTTGAGTTACAGATGAAAGGAAACCAGGAGATACAAGAGAAAGATAATGATGTAGAAGAATCGAACCAGACAAGAGAACTTATTTTGTTCACTTCTTTCACATAAACCATTTTCTACATTTATAAGTCGACATTGACGGTCGGAAACCGCCGAGGAAATCCAACACAAATATTCTGGATAAAACCAAGGAAAAATTCCACAAAAAGGTGCGGTGTGTATTCAGTAAATATCTCATAGTCATTGCCAGTGGAAGAGAAATTTATCAAGTGACAGTTTTAAATGAAGAGTGACAAAGATTGTACAGAACTGGTTTGTGATAACATCACTTGCAATAACGTAACCTCAGTTGTCATATCATGGGATGATTACTCCGTTATTGGGTTATATTTTGTGGAATTTCTAATATTGTTAGTCATCTTGTTGTGTATTATATTTCTGACGCGAAACAGGAATTCTCCGTTGGTGGAAACGTGTTTCTCAACTCCTGATTACATTATCTTAACAATATTAGGAATATTTTGTATTTTGCCTCTTGCTCATCTTGGACAATTTTCCACCATGCGATGTTCAGTGCTCTGGCCAATAGTCAACATAATTTATGTATTTTATACCACGCTAGTGCTCAGTAAAACAGTCTTTCTTCAAAATCTGCTTAGCTGTCAAACGCCCACGGACCATGGTGGACGTAAAGTGCTATTTGCAGTGTTTATGACGATACTTCATGTAAGCATTATTATCGCCTCTTTGATAATTGGCCCTTTTCCAACTTGCAAGCGTTACGTGTGTCCCACGCGTGAGGTAATGACGCAATGCGACCCTCGTGGAAATCTCGGGATTATCGTCACGACAACATTGAACTGGACAACTATGTTATTTCTGTTCATTGTAAACCTCACGGAGCGGGTAAACAACACAAACGATCCACGAAGGACGAAAAAACAAGTTTGGATATCCTTCATCCTTCTCACGTCATTTTCCTTTTTATCAATTACGTCATTCTCAAAACTCCGGCTTCAATTTTACACCGCTGTGACGTATCTCTATTACGTCATATATCTAATCAATCCTGTGATTTCATTGGTCAGTTTCTTGCCGTCTATCTACCCTATCTACAGGTGTTTACGAGAACAAGAAAGATGTCAAAGAGCTATTCAAAGAATTCCGGATAGTCGCCTCAGAACGACAGCTAATAATATCTTATTCAATAACTCCCTGCCGTCTTTATGTACAAATTCTCATCGCGGCCAATGCACAACCCGGGAACCAGAGCATGTGAGCCCTGAGCGTACGGGATCTGTCCCTAGACGTACGAGTATTGACCCCAGGCGAACGCTCTCCTGGAGTGAAGCGTCAGCAGCATCGAGTCTGTCGTACCCAAGCTCCCTGGCCGAGCCTGACCGTGATCAGTTTGTCCGTGTGGTTTCACGCCTGCGTAAGAGCCTGGATCTGGCATATTTTATTGAGAGCCGTACTAGTTTCTGTGACAACGCGACGTCACTCCATCCTGGGTGGAGTAGAACGGAAGGTGATAACCGTTCTAGCGTGACTTTATCTGTAGCGGAGGAACAGTTTTGTGAAAACAACGAAGATGAAGTATTTACTAACGAAGAATTAACACAAATGAAGACCTTTGTTCAAAATCTTCAGTCAACAAACGTCTGATGACAATAATGAAAAAATATATGAACTAACAAACACGTCGCATCTAGGTTTTGTCTACAAAATGTTGTAAGCTGTAATTTTGGAATAGTTTTAGCTTTGTTAGGATAATGGGGATATATGTTGTGGTTTTTAAATTTTTAAAACAAGAGACAACAATGGCAACTCATAACGCGAGGTCTGATGTTTATTTTATTTCAACAACTAATTGTGTTCATGTTCTATTAACACTTCTTTATTGAATTTGTTTGGGTATTCCAGGCATCGAACGGCCGAAATAGTGCTAATTACTAATTAGAACAAAATTAAATCAACCTTAGAATTACATTAGAACGGTCTCATAAAAGGACAAGAGAAAATTGGACTAAAAGCACGTGCAAAGCCACCTCACATATATGATGTTACTTCGAAGGTGACATGTGTCTTAATACAGCGATACTTGACTAGTTTAGTTACACAAGGCAAATTTCGTAAATTTCATGCCACAATCCATTGCATAATTTTTCCATCTCAATAACACCAATGTACAATTAAAGTTAACAATCATATCAACGCGTTCTCCACAAATGAACCTTAGAGCTATGATCGAGTTTTACGAGATAAAACAAAAAGAATGAAAAAATGTCTGCATGGAGAAGCAATGCAGAGATACTGCAAGTGTACTAGAGTCATTTAGAGCTCCATGCACAGAAATAAGCTACAATAAGTGTCCTAGTTGGCCAGAGTTATTTATATCTAACATGTCATGTTTTCAAAACGAACTGCTGCCAGATCATTTCTCAATCTGACACCTGAGTGAACTAATTCACCAAGGGTGGTGGTTGTTTAAATCTCTTGATAAATATCACACTCTTAAAGAAATGTGTAAACAAAGAAGAGTATAGTTACCAGTGGAAAAATAAAGGTGAAGACACAAAGATAAGATCATTATGTGATCAACACTAAAGTGAAAATTTTCGCACTTCATTTGAGACACGAATCATCATAGATAAACGACAGATGATTAAAACTTGCTATAAGATTTTACTATTTTATTTTTACAAAACGATAGATAGGGTAAACTTCAAAAGGAAAAACTGTTGCTTATCACATAATATTCATTATTTATCAAAACAAACAAAAATCGAACAGAAATCCTTGATAATAGTTTATTTACTCTTTAATTAAATTAATAGTAATTACAATATAGCGCATCTTTTAAAGAACCGTCTTTAATATGACCAAATAAACCTAATTAACATTATTATGGCCCTACATATTTGCAGCCTAACTATTCTTCAACAAAATGTTTTCAACAACAATATCATCCTAACTAAACCTATTTAGATTTTACAACTCTGTTAAGAACAGATTTTATCACTACTTAAACAAGATAGATTATCATCTGCATTTCTTTATATTTATTTGTTTAAAATAAAAGGCTTTTTGTATGAAAGTCATAAATCTGCAGATTTAACGCCTAGTTATAATAAACTATAATCATTGTAATCGTTTTATAAAGCAGATTGTACCAGTTCTGTGTGTTCATGTTGCATCCTGCAACGAGTCGTTAATGATTTTATCTTTTAAAACAATATTTGCAAATTGAATATCAAAATAATGTCATTTTACAATAAATATTGAGCACGCGTATAACTTACTAAGTTTAACCATAATATATTCACTATCTTACTGGTCTCTTTATTACTATAAATTTGATGCTCTAAGTTTTTGCAATGAAGGCCATTTTTTCGTTTCCTCAACTTTAAGATCTATATCTTGTTCGCATTGTTTATTTATAAAAACATCGTCACTTTCCGGTTTGCAATAGCTCGCGATTTCTCGGAATACGTCGTGAATGTTCGGATGATGTCGGTTCTGACTCGGTTTGGGAGGTACGTTATCATAGTAACTGTCACGACTCATTGTCTCAAGTTCTTCCATAGAGGTTTGTATACCGGCAGATTCGTCCTCAGACACGGTTCCCTGTCCGCCAAACATCCCCGGGCGTCCATACCCAAACACCACATGTGTTGGTTCATGAACGCTGCGCACAAGGGAGTTTGGGAAAGACATGTCGGTGTGGTTGGGGGAGGGGCACCTCATATCAAAGTAGTATCCTGTTGCTCTCGGAGATGGAAGCAGTGACACTGCAGGGTTGAAGTTCATGTTAAATAGTGAGTCTGCATTCGACAGGCCAGTGGCAGAGTGGCGTTTAGCCGCTGATATAACTTGCGCCCGCTTGATGCTCGTTAAGTTTTTCTTCTGACGTGTATGCTGACGTAACCACGTGGAAACGAGGCGAATGGTGGGTAGGTAGATGAGAATAAGACAAACGATGGGGTTTGCAAGAAGAAGTAAACAGTTGATTAAAGTCACTATTAAGTGATGTTTTAGGACGAGATTGAAGTACGCAATGATGATGCAACAAAAATACGTCACCATGGCTACAATGGCGACACCAATGAGATTTTCTGTCCTGCAAAAGTTCTGTCTTTGTTGGCGTGTCTCTCGGATTGATAAAGCAACCAGCACAAGAACAAGTATGCAGTTCAGTGCCATGGAGAAAAATATACCAGTACCGTTGTGGATGTCACATACGACGACAAGCCCACGCGTGGAACACGCGGATTTCGTTCCAGTCACGAAGCCGAGGGCGGAGAATGCAGTAACAATACCAAGATGCAGAATAGCAAAGGCAAAACTGAACAGTATTCTGCGTGCAGGACGATCAGTGGCCACCTCGCAATTGAGAAGATTTTGAACAAACAAAGTTTTTGAAAGTAGTAAGGCTAAATAGAGTCCAAAAATGACGTTAACCGCTGGCCATAAGAACAGACATCTACCAAAGGAGAGTTCACCGATGTGCATGATGGGTAGGCATGTAAATAGACATAAAACGACAAGGACAACGTTGTCAGGCCAAGAACAACATAGGATCATGATTGGTGAGTCCTTGTTTTTGATGAAGAAGACCAAGGTGGCTATGATAGCACAAAGTATTAAGAACTGCAAGATATACAAAGCAATTATCCAACTGTTTGTCCAATGAACAATAGCTGCGTTGAATTGACAACGGTTCTCACGATTATCTTGACAATCTGAGCAAGAGTTGTTGCTATGACCTCCCAATGGGAGATCTACAACTAACGTATCATTATCATGAGTTTTAGATGATGTGTTATCAATAATTCCAGGTTTATCGTCGCCAAACACAGTTATATTGTTGACAAGATAACTAAGATCTTCTGTAATGTTCCATTCTTGAACTTTCTTAAACAACCAACCTTTAGTAACCATAACTCTACGTCCAAGAATGTCCCTTACACGACGTAGAACCTCGATAGAGAAATGTCCTGTCAACGTGTCGTGTTTGGTTAACCAAGCCGTCCTCCCGTCTTTTCTAGTTAACTTAGTGCTTCGTAAAACTTCCAACCACTTTTGATGGGAGGACGTGAGACACATTATTGGTTCCCTCCTGGCGCAATTCTTCTGTAAAATATCCACCAAAGAATTCACAATTAAATCCACGCTATCAAAAATTCCTTGTATTGTTAAAGTTGAACGGGATTTCCTATCGTTTTCTTTGAAAAGTGTTTTAATTTTACGATAAAAAATGTCTCGACTGCACTCCTTTCTTCTCACAGTTCCGTTCTGCTGACACTCTTTGCTATATTTATCCCAAACAATATCTAACCACTTCATTTTACCGCTATAATTATCCTTAGTTTGTGATAATTTCTTCATTATCTTCTCCTGATATTGTTTGAAACCACTCCGTGCCATATTTCGCACGATTGTTTTGTTCAAAAGCTTGCCGTTTTTGTCATAAATTCGCAGAAGTGGACTATCAAATTTGCCAACACTTATCCAAGTCAAACCATGTAGTTTTTCTCGCTTTATTAACATCCTGGTTGGTTTTGCTCCACCAAAAACAACAACAACCTTGGTACCATGTAGTAAAGGACCAATACTTGACGTGTTGTATATTGTGTCTGAGTAAATCACGGTCTCGACAGAGTACTGGCGTTTTCTCATGTTTAGCTGAAAAACTTTTGCTCTTTCCTGCCAAAGTTTTTCCCTCGAGCTGACCACACTAACCTTTGGTTTACCCATGTCGGTTAACACTCTCAACAGTGCCTCGATGTGAAGAAGATCTGACGGTACGGACCGTATGATGATATCACCGGCTTTGCTTTGATTAAATCTAAAACTTGTCGTAGTATAAGAAATTCTTGGCAAGTTCAATATTTCAAGGAGTTTATAAGAGTTCTCTTCTACCTTGTCGCATGCAGGTCCAATTAACACCGGAATATGGAAATCTTTCTTCACAATCATTTTATGTTCATTGTTGATGATTTGATTTGTGGCAGACAAGGTTTGTTTGAGGCCGATATCCGGATGACAGCACGAATCTCGAATATCATAGCCAATGGTGAGGTTCCTGGGCACAAAACCTGCTTCATTTATCTCTGATATGCGTTCAACCATAGCACCAAGCCATATGAGACCTTCATAGTTGAGACCAGATTTGTGGAGTGGGGTGGAGTGCTCTGCCATTGTCGCAGTGTTAGCAAATCTCCTGCGTAGTGGAAACACACCATGAACAATAATATCTCCAGATTGACTAATGGTCCACACTGCAGGATCTGGCTCCACGGCCCAGCCACATGGCATCATCAACGTTGCAATTACTAATGGTAGGAAATGTACTATAGTAAACATGATACTTGTCATTACTTCTCTTGTTCTTCGGTGTGTTGGTGTTGGTCGCTTCCCGACGGCGACTGTCGCGTTCACAGCTTCTTTCTTTGGCCGCTGCTTGACAACTTTGAATGACTAAAACAAAATATTGAACACTTAAGATACGCTAATAGGATATCCGGTCCTGACAGCCATACGTAGTTAGTTATTGTATAGTTAGGTTTTCTCCCAACCATGTGACAAGGACAGCTTGACCGTATAACTGGGTCGCTGGCTGGTTACTAATCAACATGAATCAGCATTATTATGGTTCAACACTAGACAACGCAGTGAAGAACCTTCACAAACTGGTCACTTCACTATAAACAAGGTTATAATTATTAAACAAAGCGACTCTTATAATAGTCACGGAGGTATTTACTTTGCTGTGTTTCCCTTACCGGATTATACACGAAAGGTGCAAGAATTGCGGACTATTTGATGATTAAATGATAAATATACAAACACAGGAGGTGACGAGTGATCGCCACGCGTTCCCAATTCCCACCACCCACACACAGTGCTCCCTCACTTCCGGATCACATGCTGCGCATGCTCCGCCCATGTGACGTCACAAAACTCAGCTTTAATGGTCTCTTTAATTGTTATTTTGATGGCGTAAGTTAAAACGCCCATAATTATTGAACACTGATTGTATGACTTTGTATTTGGTTTACGATATAGTATTTCGTTTACACTCATTTTGGTCCTCAAAATCTCCCGGGTTAAATGGTCTGAACGAGGTTTTGGACCATGTCTGTTTTGGACAAGTCAGTGTATGTTGGTGTAATATCGCCTTGATAGCACAGGAAAACTGTGGGGTGGTCGTAAACAGAGAGAGTTAAGGTGGAGACGTGGATCGAGGCATAGTTGGATAAATTGGTTTTCGAAAACGCAACAAAGTGAAAGGGGTTAAGTTCTCTGAAGTTAACAAAAAGTAAATAGTACCTTTATTTGGTCTAGCACAAAGTACCATCAGAGTCCGGCAACTCCACGCATTTAGTCGGAACAAAGCAAAATTTACTGCGACGTGCTGTGCTCATAAAGTTAAAATGTTTATATACATATTTCTTGCGTCAATCACTTTAATTTGTTTTGTCTCGATTTCCAAAATTAAACTACAATTTATAGTGATTAAAAAAGCAATTAGAGTTCTTTGGGGAGACTCAGGAAGTTTTTAATGTGTGGTCGTTTGACAAAAACCTATCATTAAACCATGAATGAGGTTTACATCGCAATAATCAATTACTTTACCATGGTTCGTATTTCGACAGCTATAACTCATATAAAATTTAGGGTTTATTGAAAAAACTTGCTTAAATATTGGTTTAGAGAGAAACAGTTATCCTATCATTTAGTCAGTATACTAGGCAGAATGTTGGCATCGAATAGAGAAAATTGTCTCGGCTACAGATGCGAAGTGCAGGAGTGAAGTACACTATTTTTAAGTTAGCAATGTTAAGCCGGCAGTCTCTTCAGCCGCCAGGAGAACGTCTCTTTAAAAAGCGAGCAATAATGTTGTTAATGGCCACGTTTAACTCAATCTGGTGATTGAAACGTCCTTAGTTTGTGTCAACAAAACTAGTTTTAGACAAACGATATGATTACGTAATTCATCAACTATTGATCGTGGGAGTAACGAGACAACTTCAACAACGAACATTAACCTTGTCATAGCTGGTAATACAAGTTACTTTTAGTATTGTTGAATACCTACACTCGACAAGGCTGCCTTGTTGTTCTTGTTGTGAATAACCAATGTGATATCACCAGTAGGTTAGGTTCAATTTTCCTTATCATGTGAGCAAAGATCGCTCCACACTGACTAAACCAGTGACTAAGATAAACAATATAAAAAGATGCTCTGGATTTTTCATCCGATACTTATAGCTGTATGAAGCCGTGTTGAAGGCAACAAAAATAAAAAAGATAATAAAATGAATGAGATGACAAAAGGATCAGGATTAATCTTATCTTAAATCAAAACAAATCATAAATGATTTCATCAGGAAATCAAATCAAACCAATGCAAATCATTCACGATGTATGATTATACAAAATGACAATTTGCTCTCGTCGTACTTTCGCGAACATCCTTCAGGGCAGGATAACGCAAGATTGGAGGGTTTCAGAAATACTGATACAGCAACTTGTGGCACTATTACAACACTGTGTTGTTACCATGACAATGGTCTAAGCTGGCGTAGGCAAAAAAAAGGGTGATATTACAGTTTGATACGAAGAACTTGGCAACAAAAATGACTGACGAAATATTTGAACAAATTATGTTTCAAAACCATTGTTACTAAATCTATAAAGTTGAGATCCATTTAAAAGTTAGCAAGGCTAAGCTTATGTGAAAAACAAAATATTTTTCAATCCAAAAACGAAAATCAAGCACAATATAGTCTTGGTGAATCGCCAGTTACCAACACAGAACGGCATAGTTCCAAACAACACAGCGCCCTCCTTGAAGATCCAGGATTAAACAAGCTTGGGTCACAATTTCGTAAATCAACCAGCAGTTTGCCCACCCAGAAAGTTCCGGGAAGAGAGAAATATTATTTTTACCACATTTTCGATCCTAATTCTCTTGTATCAGTAGAAAAATATTGACTCTGAAGCAAAGTAAGACATATTGGAATAAAGGATTATCCACCCAGACTGATCCAGTCGCCAAAATTTTGGAAATTCTGAGATGGAAGGTGAACCGAGAATGGCTATGTAGCTATATTGTTTGAAATTGTGAATTTGTCCTTTTCTTGTAGTTGTGGGGGTTGTTTATCGCTAAACTTCGAGTAGGAAGGAAATAGCATTGTTCATTCAAATACGTTGTGAATGTTGGATGACAATGTTGCGGTCAGCCATACCATTAATAACTGTTAACCACAAATTGTAGAATGTTTGTGTGGTTATTTAATTAACAACAACATGAAAATTTTCCTTAACCAGTATAAAGTATTTAACTGAGCAGTGTTTTGTGGAACTGCGTGTAGAACGTATGATAAAACGTTTAAACATAAGATGGATTGCTGTGCTAGGCACGACAAGTTCCACGGAAAAAACAGCGACAACTAACTCACTCTAGTTAGACACTATTTCCGAAAGTGTGTTTTGTATCTGACTGGAACATATATCGCTGACTTTTATGAACCGACAAACAATAAGAGAAGCAAGCGGAAACCATACACTTTTATATTAAGTGACTGTGAATTTTAATAAGTGTCTGAAAAGGCAAATCATAGAGTACACAAAGCTTATACATAATACGCAAGTCACAAGTACGCCTGACACACACAGGCTAACGAGAGCCCCCCTCGCAGGAAATGTAAGACTTTGAAACAATTCAAGTCGTGTTTACCGAATGTCTGCATTTGATGGTAATCAGGTTGCAATGTTTGCTTTTAATATTTTACATATCTATAAAGACGTGACTATACTGCGTTAACAGAAAAAAACTGTGGTATAGTATAAGACAATACTGCATGATGATAGTTCCTTCGACTTGTCACTTCATCTCATCTCGATGAACAATGCACAACGAAGCCACGTTGTGAAACAAAACGATGATGCAACAAAAATGCAACGAAATTACTAAAATATAATTTCCTAATCTCTTTAATATTGACCATGCCTAGGATGAATCCTAGAACCGAAAATTTGGAACATGGTTCGTCATATTAATGGACATAAACTACGGGCAGTTTGCTGACTCCGGTGGGGGGTCCATCAACTTTAAGTGGCTGTCGTGTATAAACGGGATACATTTATCTTCCAATCAGGTATTTATTTCAACCGTCATATTTCAAGCACCGGAAGTAGTCGTTTGCAAGGCGTTGGAAGGGAATGTCTGAAATGTTTGCTGTCTATTATTGATTGAACTTTGCAGTGCCTCATGTGTTTTATATTAATTGTGCGTCGAACAGGAGAACTTGGCGTGATTTGTTGAGCGCAGTTCCTAGTTATTGTGAACTTCAGATTCGGCTAAACACTTACATTTCTTTCTTTCTTTCTTTCTTTCTTTCTTTTTTTCTTTCTTTCTTTCTTTCTTTCTTTCTTTCTTTCTTTCTTTCTTTCTTTCTTTCTTTCTTTCTTTCTTTCT
>JAOTOK010051740.1:0-18477 GCA_025770025.1 Virgularia gustaviana
ATACATGACTCTGATTGGCCAATTCTGTCACTAACTATAGTTAAGAGTTAACTACGCTTTTATACAACCGGCCCCTGTTGTTACGACACTTTGAGTAAAAGTCGAAATTAAAATGGTGGTGAACTGCCAAGTGTATTTCATTAACAACAAACTAATCTTACTATATACGAAAACTTACATGCACTTTCCAGGCTGTTTATTACAACTTCCGTGGTCTTCATGGCAACCTGCTTTGCAAATGGCTAAAGAAAAACAAGATTACAATTAATCTAGCTTGGCTTTGGCTATTTTCACCTCAAGGTGTTTAAACATAGGTAAGTATTAGCGTACATGCTAGCGCGTAATACACATTAGATGACATGACATGTTGCAGGTACAAACAAGGTATGTAAGCAGGCGCAACTTTCAAGAAAAGCTGTCAAATGAAGGTTTAATGTTTCTTATCACGTACCTGTGTTACATCTCTCGCCAGTCCACCCTGGTAGACATACTTTCTTTCCATCACTATCACATCTGTAATGTCCTTTACTATCATTGCTTGGTTTACAATATTTCATACATCTTGAACCATAAAGATGTTGATCACAAACAACACGATATTGATATTTGATTGTGGCTGCTTCACCATTATAAGTCCTATTTTGCCAAGTCGTGCTTGGCGTCAACTCATCTTGAATTAT
Organism: Virgularia gustaviana; assembly: GCA_025770025.1. Classification (NCBI taxonomy): domain Eukaryota; kingdom Metazoa; phylum Cnidaria; class Anthozoa; order Scleralcyonacea; family Virgulariidae; genus Virgularia; species Virgularia gustaviana. Next base: position 681 of record JAOTOK010051740.1, read on the forward strand.
ATCACGATCTATAAGCTCTACAAGGAAAAAATGAACAAAACTATTATTAGATTTCTTATTGAGATTTTGACTCTCAACGCAGCGCAACGCAAGGCGCCATTAACAAAGTAGGCCTACATGGCTTGAACAGTCGATAACTATTAACCAATATGGCCGCCATTTTTGGGGTACTTTTTCAAAACATGTTAGCGTAAAACCACATAAAGAAGACTCGTCATATTTTTAAGGTAAATTTATTTGTAAATACCTTAGTTTATTCTGGGAAAACTACTTTTCACATTGGTATCACGGTTTACATTCGTTTTGGAAAAATCGAAAGTACGCCCAAAAATGGCGTCGTGACAAAGACTAAAACTAAATAATGTTTGTTCAAAACCAACTAAATTGTTTTGTTTAAGCTCCCCTCAGTTGTGAGATTGAACAAAGCAATGTTATGGATTAATACACGTCACCAGAATGACGACAAATTTGCCTAAATCCGGGCCAAGAAAGATAATAAGTTTGATTACATTGTGAAATCTAATTACGAAATAATGGCTTTTAAACGTCAAAATTTTCTTTATGTAAACTAGGAAACATTACATAAGTCAGTTTAATAAGAATATTATGCATTGTACTGTAATTAATGACTTGATAGGAAATGTCATTTCTATTTAATTAATGCAATAATAAGTTGTAAAATCATTAGTGATGTAATAATGATTGTAATGATAACATAACGATGTCGTGTTAATGGAATTAGTGATAAAATGTAGACAAAGTGACTATAGTTTCATTTACAAACATTCCCCTAAATACTTTCACAATACGTTTTAGGTTAAAAAACGTCACGACGTCACAACGTGAAACCATTGTCGTTACGACCTTCTGTTGTCACGAAATCGACGTTGCTTCAACTTTGAATCTAAGGACGGATTTCGACGTCGTTTCGACATTGTTAAAATTACGGTTGATTTAATTTGCATTTCAACCTGTTTTCAACGTCTGGCGTGGCATTGTTTCCACGTAATTGTGGCCTGCTGGGATATTTACAACGTGTATTACATCACATATGTAAGCATGTTAACCGAGAAAATTTAGAAAATATGTGATTTTCGACATGACCTCAAACAACATTGCACATACATATATATATTAGCATACAGAATATCGCAGAGCATGTCAAAAGATTTACGTCTGTAACAATAGAGGTAGCTATCTACCGTTTTGGATTAACTGACTCATCATTATGCATTATGACGTAATTAGCATGCATTGCGTGTTATAAACAAACTGAAATAACGAAGCAAGGAAATCTTCAATAACTTTAAAAAATAATTTTCAAAGCCACTTTAAGAGATCTTTCAAATAAGACAAATAAACTATGAAATTTTTAAAACTAGTTTTCTTCCTAGGTCAAATCAAAAATATGGCAGAATTCCTTCTTGTGTATTATCAATATTTCATGAAAAAAGGAGCTTTTCTTCAGTACAGACACTATAAAACCATCTAAATCACTCAAATCAAACTAAAATGTTCTAAACAAAAAGGTCTTCTATTTTCAAAGCCGAGTTATGAATGAAATACGAATATTTATGATTATTTAACCCGATATTGGAATTGTTCCTGATACGAATCATAATATGAATTGAGGAAGTCATAACACCCACAGAGTACCGAAGCAATAAACGTAAAGGTGTATTTCTTTACCATAAGTGGCCTCAAATACGACATGTTAAAATTCACAAGGTCAATGTACGGCTAAGTGGAAATCTTTGAGTGGGGGCGAGCGTCACATGAAACAATCATTGTTTTGCAATCATGAAATCTTTTGCCTGTTGTTTTAAAATACTTGTCTGAAAATGTTTGTTATTGATTTAGTTATTTAACAATAGTCTATCAGATATTTTAAGACAAAAGAACGATTAAAAATACATGGGAAGATATTCTCATATCTGTTTTTATGCATAAATACCACGATAGTGATACGAATCCACTACTTCCTGTGTAAATTCTAGCATATAGATTTGATCTGATGGACACATTATCAGATAAAGAGAGAATTAAATATTTACTCACAATACTTAGGACCATTATTGGGTGATTAACACTTTATACAAAAACAATGTACAATTTAAATTGAAAACGTTTTTGGTAGAAGTAAACAAAATAATACATTATATTTTATTGATAAATGTACACAATTCGTGTATAAAATGTGTAATATTTATATATTATATTTATGTTATTTAAATATAATTAAATATTACACATTTTATACACAAATGCATATATTTTCTATTTTCAAAAATATATAATTTTTTTTGGTATGCATACGATTAAGTATGATGTAAATTATTTACAAATAGCTTCAGGGGTTGTACACATATCAAATCTTGAATTTTGAATTGCTAATAATTCTAGCCATTATGATTAATCATGGTTGACACAGATATCACAGTTATATCATTTCGACTTGTTTTTCGATCATTCATGCATGTATAGTAGAAATTGCTCGCTCCAATGGTGGTGTTCACTGGAGCATTTTCATACGATCAGTTTTGTTTACAATTGCTACAGTATATGCATCAAGCTGTGTAACAAGATATATCAATGTAATATAAATCAAATATAAATATTCACAACTTATCCGTTGAGCTATTTATTATTTAGTAGTTTCTGCATGATAAATTACCTTTTAAGCCAAGGTAACTATCGCTTATATTGATAATATATCTATTTTGTCTCTTTTTAATCTTTTTTTTGTGACCTTGGTTGCAAAGTAGGCACGCCTGACCTCTGAATATGTAATTATGTTGACATAGATCAACATTGCAGGTAACTCCTTGTGGTTCGCATATTTTCTTTTAATAAGCATGACTCAGCGTTGTTGTGACAAAAAGCCATGTTTTGGAGAGGTTGGCTTGTGGCGAACATCCCACATAATGTTATGTTTAACAAACTGACCACTTCTGCAGAGGTGTAGCATTATTTGTTTTGCTAAATAGTTTGTTCTGTTTCATGATGACAGCCAGAAACATCCAAAAATCATGTTAGTTAACTTCTATAATTCAAACAATACTCTCTCATACTTGCAAGTATTTCATGATCACGCTGTTATATAGTACTGAGCTTGTGGAATTTTATTTCTTAAACAACTATGAAATATTATTTACTCAAAACTGTACAGAAGTTTCCGGAATTTGTCGTATTTCTCATATTAAAATTGAGCAAGTGAACATAGAAGAATTGATTTCACAAATGAAAGATTTATTGATTTACAGCTTCTCTTATACTAAGATATGAATAATGTTAAAGTATTTCACAATCAACAAAACAGTAAAATTTTCTTCTCACTAAGATATTCATATCAAATTTTGTACTGCGGAATATTTAAATACCAGTTAGTTATAAACTTGTTGACATGCAGCGACGAAATGTTTATATTGTAAAATGTTTTGTTCTATTAAGATTGCTATAATTACTGCATATATTGTAAAGCTAAAAAACCTAGTTCATACAATATGTAGCTACAATTCTTACACCCATCAATTACTACGAGGTTTTAACTGCAGAAAAAATGCCATAAATTCACCGGACTAATTTGAACATATAATTTTTTTTACCAGTTTGTTTTACAGCCTGAATAAAACGTCCTTTAATAGTCTGCATTGAAATATTAATTTCTCTCCTACACAAACTATTTAAAAATGCTGGTTTTTCGTTTGAAAAAAAAAACAGGCTCTTTGTAGGTCGCACCGCCAAATACCGCGAATTGCGTGGTATACAGCCCGAAGGAAATGATGGCTATTTTGAGCAAAACCCTTTCGTCCGAACAAAATTATAAGGAAAATGGTGAACTGGCAAACGTGTGGAGTAAAGGGTGCAGGAGTTTTTGGACAAACATCGTTAATCAGAGCAAAGTAAAATTTGAAAGTAAACTTGTGATAATCTAATAAACATTGTTGTTAATGGTTTGAGCAAAACTCCTTTATCAGAGCAAAGTAAAAAGCCAAAAGTAAAATGGTGGACTGGCAAAAGTTGTAGACGATTTTAGTCATAATATTTGAGAAAGTAAGGATGAAGATTCGATGGCGTGACGCCAGGCTGTTGCTACCTACCTACCTACACACACACAATATAGCAGAACTACAGGTCACGTTTTACAGCTAATGTCAGTTTACTTTGGACTTTGAACTTCACCGCACAGTTAGCTTCCACAGGCCTGAAGCATTTCTATATTAGTTCAATCAAGTTTAACCTTGTATCCCTGTGCGATTATAGTAACACGTTCCTATACCAAGTAGTGTTGCTGTAATATTTACATATTTGATATTGACATCGTCTACACATACCTGCTCTCGTGGCATTATCCCAATCCCACGCTTCAATGAGTAGGTTGAATTTGATCTAAAATCGACAAAAACAAAATAAGAACGCATTAAATACAAAGCTAGGATTGTCTCACAACAATTAACACAGGGTATTGTAATGTAGTTACAACCACTACACTACAGTGGGCTGCGTAGGATGGTGTAAATTGCAAACCAAAAGACAAAAGGTAGTGAACTGTCAAAATTGTGAGAAATATTGCTGACGTTTCAAGCGAAAGTACTTCACTCGCTCTCATGAAGGGTTGATTGCGCTGGAAAACGTCAGCTTATTTCCTCACTTTTGTCATTTCACCAGCTTTTCACTAATTATACCATAGCGAAGCGCACTGCAGCATAGACACATAGCATGGTGTTGTTTGGTACAGTACAAATGTCTAGAGAAAACGTTATTATTTCTCTCCTATTTTTTTGCTACAAAGTACAACATTGCTATAAAAACACTATACATGTTGCTTCTTTGAAAGCAAAAACAAGCACCCTGGATAGAATGTCGAGGTTTAAATGAAATCATGATAGATCGCTGTGAATTTGTTAGTTTTACTAAACGGTGAAGTTTATACCCTGGGGATAAAATAAACAAAGTTGATATATACATCTTCGTATATTGCAATCAAAGTCAATTTGTTCACCACACAAGAAATACTTGTCTTTGTAATTTTATAAGTGTACCGCCTACAATTCAAAGAAATCCTATGATACGAATTATATTTCATAATTGTATTTGTTGTTATAAAAATATAGTAATCCTACAACTTCTTGCATAGTGCACGTTAAAACTATATGTAATGACAACACGCCAGAGTTGATTGAGTTTTGTGGGTTTTTATGCCAGAAATCAAACGAAATATGTTTTATTTGCTTTTACAAAAGAACAGAGCTAATTTACCCTCCTTGTTAGTGTAAATCAAGGTAAATTAACCTTAATAAATCTAGTTATGAAAATAACTAATAATGCAAATATATATAATAGATTGATAATGAAGGATGTCATCGGATCAGTTGGATGAAGGCTGAAGAACCTTTGTCACTGGACTCGATATTGTCAAATAAGTATTACTCAAAGTATCGAAATACGTTGATGGTGTATATTTTCTAAATATAGTCGAGAAAGACAATTGCAAATTATGGTGACTAAAGTGAAAGGTGCCATTCCCTCGTGTACTACATGTGGTACTAATATCAGACATATAACCCTCCACGTAGATAAAAAAGAATTTTAATGACAATTTGGCTCAATTCCACAGGTCAAAAAATTATCTTGTCTTGTTCCATGAGTTGGCGAAATACTAACACACCTTGCTCACTGTAAAGCGCAATTTCATGTTGGTTTTTCTAACCTTTCCGTGACATAACAAGACGTAATCTACTGTAACAACTAACCAAGCTAGTACTGTTGTTGTTTCAGTATTTTTTCAACACGTCAATATTGAACGAGATCCTAGGCTTGACTGTTCAGACGTAAGGAAGTGTTTCTTTCTTACCGTTGTGAAACTTACTTAAAAGGATTAAAGGATAATGGTTTTTGTCTTAATTTTAATATGTCAAGATGCGAAATTCATTTGTCATCAAGAGCTTGCTAATTTACTGGCATGTTGACGCACAGCAAGATCCAGAGTTCGGTTACAACATAACCCATTTGGATAATTAAGTTGACATCAACACTTGGTTTGTTCATTTTTCGCATGTCTGCCGAGTTCACATTGATATCTGGCCTTTCACAAGCCTCTGTCGGACCGTGCTGCATCTCGCTCGCGCACCTGTATTGATTTCCTTCCTTCCTGAGCGCAACGTTTTAACAAAATCGATAGAAGTACTTGAGAAATGAAAGCATTATAAGACTTATAACACCTTTCTAAAAGCACTTAGGCTAAATATTATATTTGATCAGCTATCACGACGATCATCAAACGCTCACAACAAAACAATACTTTCTACATACAGAAATACTGGTTTTATCAGTTTAACTAGCATTCTTACTCCTCCTCTAGGAACTTAAAATGTAACTTCTAAAACCAACATATACTAAGGTTTACACAATGTAACATTCTAACATTGTTTCACTGACAATAGCACTAAGTATTTGTCAAAATAACTGATCATTTGGGAAATTTGTCTAATTGTCTTGCTCGCTCGCATTGGAAGAAATTATTGCGCGTTATGTGAATGCTATATATTAGTTAGAACTCAATAAAACTCAATTTCCAAAAGATACAACAACAAGATATGTTGAAGTGTATAGGAATGAAGTCGTTAAAATAAAATCTTCGTCACTCAAGACTTTTAAGTTTAATTAATTAAGAAGCATGATAAAAATGTTGTGATACATTGCTGCTATAAAATCTACTAAAACGTTTTGTCTTGTATTTTTATTTTTTCAAATACTAAAAGGTGCTATACACTTTTAGCTATTTTGTCCTAATATAATTCTTTACCCAACAATTTACCAAATGTAGCTACACAGATTACAGACTATAGTCCGCAGTTATTTCCCACTGTCTGTCAAAGGAAGAGCTCTCACAGGGAAAGGGGCTTATCTTCGTTCATTAACTGTGCATGTGAATAGCAATGGTAAATAACTTATTAGTTGTGATACAGAAGGATTTAGCAAAGCTTGAGAATGTGGTACAGAAGGTCAAAGTTTAATACTTGTAGGCAAATGCTGTTGTATTTTCCCTAGTGAAATTATTGTGGTGCAGTGCAATATGCAAATACTATATTTAGACACACATACATTCACTTTCAATTCACGCAGGCGCACGTCAAACATCTGCTGTCAAATTAATGAGATATGTCGACTAGGATATGGTGGATTTTTATGGGGCAAGAATACAGACTCCAAGCTTGTTGTTGCTGTTGTGAAGACACAGAGAGTGAGAGAGGGAGTGATAGAAGTATAGCTAGTGATATTGTTCAAGATAAGGCTGGTATAATAATCTCTTGGAATTTTTTGACACATCAGATATTATACGTGTAGCTTATTTCGATCATCAAAAAAATATTTAACAACTCTTTGATAAGTGAAATAAGTTAGGTTTCGTCCTCTCCGTAAATTGTCTCAGTTATACCTAGTTTTCCTTTGAAATATGTACATTTTAGCTAATATTGCTTGTAATAATCAAATTTTAACTTTAATTTTAACTTTATTTTTTTCTTGTTTATGTTAATAATTGTTTCATATATACACAAGAAGAATTCAAACTAAGTTAAACTGACAATTTTAATTAATTTCTGTTATATACTTCTGAAGAACTTTATAAATCACTTTGTTGTTATACAAAGAAACAACAACATTAACAAGTATCAAATAATATATAAATGTATTGAATCAAGCTAATAACGATATGAAAAAATATTGTGGCATTATTCCAAAGTCAACAAAGTCTAAATATTATATACTAATTCCGTTCTTCTAGTTGTCTACCGTCAGATTGTTCGCTATCCAAAACAGTTTGTAACTACATAAACTTCACAAGTATATTTTTTCTTTACAATTTCCATATAAAGCATGTTAGCCTCCCGTGTGGCCTTTACGCACATTATAGTAAATTCAATTTCGCTCAAGACTGATTGCCTCTTAAGTATTGTGGGAACGGTGAAGTTAAAAGCCGACTGAAAAGCCCGAACACATGTCTGCGGGGGAAATGGCTAACTACCGTGAGTACTTTTAAAACCACTTTGTTGCCAATAATTGAACACACAAATAACAATTGGTCTGTTTTCCTTCTTCCTTTCATTTCTACATTCAGTCGACATCTACTCTACATAGACACATGAATATTTTAAGTGAAATAGTTAATATGTAATGTCAGACACTTTCTCACGGGGAATAAAGATTAAAAACGATCTCATTAAGTCTTGTCCAACTGCAGGCAACAACTTTAATTTTTGACACTAGAATAACACCAGGGAACTTTCCTAAGGAAAGACGGAAAATATCCCGATTATCTTAAACTCTTTCTCAATTAAATGTTTTAATACGTAATACAAAACTATTTTTCCATTTTTAAAAATATTTAGTTGACGACCCTTTGATTAAAATCTTTCAACAAAATAAAAAATTAAAGAAAAATGGTAGAAAAATGACAAACGTGTACCATGAGAGCGAAATAAAAGTTGAAAGCAAAACAGATGCAGTGGACTATTAAATTAACATTTTTTCTAAAGAATATTGTACACGTTTTCACATCCGAAAAAAAAGAGGTATATTTTTTATTGTAGTGTAAAAAACAAAAACTACACGGTCTTCACGGTCTGCACGGTCTATCAACTTAAAATCCATGTAATAAAAATAAGAAAAAAATATAATTCCTTTAAAAAAATATATATTTGTATATTGCTATTTTTATAAGTGCACAGATCTTGGGATTATGGCGTAGTATTATTTATATAGTTTTGATTCTTTATTATCTGAAATGATCTAGTGTAAAGTGATGATAGTTGGTCATATTGGAGATTATGTTTTGCACATCACAAGTGCTTGATCACTTCGAGTGGGATAATCATTCATAATTGCCTAAATTTTGACGTTTGCGCTTCGTCGGGCACACGTCTTCGTCCACGCCATTGTTTCATGAACACAGCAGTTCTAGGCATGCGTAATATCGCCCCCGTTTGCCGCTGTGTCTGTGGAAAGATGAATGGGGTGTTTGCTGATGAGGTTTGACAGCTTCGTCAAAGCCATATCCTAATGTCACACGGTTTCGTGAGGTGTTCTGACGAGCCGTGGCCAGTGAAGAGGAAGCAAGCAATTCAATCATTGATGGATGCCTTTATTTGTTTACTTAATTTGTGTATTTATAATGTGTTGTTGACTTAACATCACCGCGGTGTAGCACTACTTGAAACAGCAGTAGTAGCAACACCAGTCCAAATATCAGTCACCATTGCACGTCTACTAGTAATGGCACCGTGGTCACATCGTGTCCAAAATGAACAAGGAACATCACCGTGGGCCGGACAAGCTCGAGTGTTAATTACACTGCAACACCTAACACATGCTAAATGCGATTCTTGCGCCAAACTCAAGGACCACTTCAAAACCACCTACATACATATATACATACAGGGATAGCAGCTTACACCATAACGCGGCAAGCTTGTTATGAAAGGTTGCGACACAACGACCATATCATGCCCACGATAACACGCCTTGTAGCTACACCGTCCGTGCCTTGTTATTGCAACAAAACCATCTGGCCATGATCCTACAGTCATATACATACACGTTCACACGGTAACTGCACGCCATGCTATAATAACTACGGTACGGAACTACAGGTGTATATGAGAGGATGTATAGAACAAGATTAACGACATACAATTCTAAAATGTTTTGTTGTGAAACGGTCGTATTTTCGGATAAACGTTCAGCTAGTTAAAGCCGCATTTTCGCCACAGGTAACCTGCGACACCCACGGTCCAACAAGCCTCGTCATTCCTAAGCAACGACAACGGCAACTTCGAACATCTCAACAATATATTTAAACGATTTAACATGAACATTAGGCAATCTTTCCTGATCTTGTTTTCGTTCTATATTATACCAAGGTTTTCCATTCTTATTAGCTCAAAATACGCTATAGTAAATACAATATTAAAAATTGTCTGCAGTTGGAAAATTATAATGGAGATAGTTTGAACCATTTCCCAGCGAGAGCCTAATTTGCCTTATAAAAATATAGCTAAATAACAAGTGTTAAAATACAGCCTAAAGTAAAGCAGCTTGGCAAGGTTTATATAGGTACAGTAGGCGCTGATAGAGTCGGAAATTAATAAAATAGTACTGTATAATATGTACTTTCCTGAGCACGCGTCTACAAAATATCTATTATTACAGAATATTTCACATTCAAGTATGTCCAAGTTTCTAGGTAGCTTGCAGAAGATAATCAACATAAATATTGTAATATTCCTTGTGAGGACAAATTCCTTATGCATGTGGATATATGCAGACTTAGATGTTAGAAACAATGGGTATTATATGATATATATTATTATATAATACGCAATAAGTATAATCAAGGCATATATAGTAGAAGTTGTCTACCTAGTATATACACATATATTATGACATTGATTGGGTGTTATGTTTGTAAGTGCACGTTTGCATGACAATATTTCACGCTATGTTAGAATATATTTTTAATTTCCATATAATCATGGATATCTAGAAAACCGGGATCTATTCCACGCTATCATGTATGTATAAACATTAGTAATGGCTGCTCAATATGAGCATTGTGTAGTCATGCTTGTTGCGATGTACTGCGAGCCTTTTGACATTTGTAAATAAACAGTTATGCTGTCAGAAGATGTCATCAATTGTGGATAAAATCTCTAATGATTGCAACAGCGGTAGATAGAATCACATGTACCTATCACGCTTATATGCGCAATACTGTTCTTTCAAATACTCGTCGCTATATTACGCAGCGATGGGCCGTACACGATGGTTGACTGACTTCGTACGCGTGTCACACAAGCTACACTAATAGCGTTACAATAAAGCGCCATGTGCATTGATTTATTTGTCCAACAACACACATATTGTACTTAAGCAAAGCTTTGTCTCGGCCAAGACCTGAAACACCTCCCTCAATAAATGATCCAACCTAAATTACCATATGCAATACAAAGGCACGGTGATCAGAACACGTGTCTTGCTTTGCATAGTCGAGGTTGATTCGTAAACAACGTTCCTAGGACGCTTTCATTGAACATATCTCACGAGTTTCATCCAAGACAAGTAAAAACTAAGGGTAATACAAGATCAAATTCGCCCACAATTTCCGCCTTGCAAACGTATTTAATTTTGCTCATCAACTAAATCGAATTTTTAATTACTTGTGGAAAGCGTGAACGGACGCGCAGTTCTACTGGCCATTCGCACGTTTAACGGCTTTCAGAAATACTCTTTTAAGATAATGGTAAGATGAGAACGACCGCAAACCACAAGGTTTAAACTTGAAGATGAAAATAATATGCGAGTATACGAAGCTAGTTTAGGTGTCTAGCTGTAATCGTAGTACTTTAGCGCGACTGAGAGCGAGCCGTCACGAAAATTTATCCATTTGACTGTCAAGAGCCGTGGAAGCTGAGCTCAAGGACAATTAGCATGAAATATCATTAAAGTTTTAACAAGACATCGAGTTCTAAGAGAGACATCTGCGTGAAAAATATTTATCAAGTCAATAAAAAAACTGCTTGTGAAACAGTGTGAAAAACCACTGGTCTTGACACGAGACACGAAGTATACTTTCCTTCGGCATTGCTTTGCAATTTCGTCGTCGGAAAATCTAGCATGGAGGTTCTTCGCTTGTGCCATATGCATGCATGAAAACCTACATTTAAAAGCTAGACTAGCTCAGTAATATTATAAGAAAGTGTACTTACCAACCACGAGAAGTCAAAATCAAGCGAGATGGGATTTTGAAATCCTGGACGACTTGATTCGGGTATCGTAAACGAATTTCCTCCAAGTAATGGCGTTGTTGAATTGCCCAAAGTACATTCTCCATTCTCCTGTACTTTCTCTTGATAATGTTGTAAACACACTTTGAAGAACGTATCACAACTATGAGGAACACAACCTTGAATGGCAGACCGCACTCCATCGCAACACGATTTATCATCTTTTATCCCATCAATATTTTTAATCAGCAAAAGTTTCACATGGAACTCACCTTTGCCGGACGTTTGCTATAAGATGAAAAGGAAATTGATAGATACCTGACTAGAACGATGAATAAATTTTGAACTTATGATGCGCTCGCTGTGACTTGCTCGCCTTACGGTCATTCGCTCGTTCGTTCGTCCTACAGGTGTATTGACAAGCTACTACACCAACCTGCACTTGTAATGTTAACAGCAGCAGCAACAGCAACGAAACAATAGTATTATTAGTCAATGCGCCTTCAACAGGCTCGTTCATTTTCACAAATACTCTTCCTTGCAGTTGTGTTCCAGTCCAGGGTCGTCAATAATACCATCTGCAACATGAACCGTGTCTGTTTGCTGTTCGATGTTCGTGTTAGCTCTCCGCTCGTTTGCCGCAGTGCTCGCTACTCACTCGGCCGCACAAAATGAGTCTTAAAACATAGTTCAAGGGGAGGGGACCCAAAACACATGGGTAATTACTTGTATGACGTAGACAGTGTCATCGACGGTTGCCATATTATTATCATTGATTCAAACAACATGTTCCTCTCATGTGAATCTTACACCTTGTTCATCGACCAAGAAATATTAATTTTCCTCAAACATTCTTCGGCTTACGTTGTGTCAACGAGCAAAAACAAATACCTTTTACGAATATTTCATGCAAAGTCCATCACTATGGTTACAACAACCCGATGACGAATGCTTGTCAAAATTATAGTCTAGTCAACCAATCTGTAGTCACAGTTGTGTGGCATCACACAATATCACTCACGGTTACTATTACTTTAGCTTCGCATTATCTTCGATTCTTTGAATTAGAATGCGCTGTATTTGAGCTCAAATATAGGCTTGTTAGAATTTGGCGGGCAAAACTCGCGCGGTTTTACTCATTCAATGTTCGGCACGTGTCGAAAGAATAGAATGTTCAATGAAGCGCGACAAAATGTCAGCTTTGTTGATGACTTTTTTCCGTTGAATTGTTACAGCACTCCTTCGGTTTGACAACAAAAAGGAGCCGTGCTGGGTTTGTCAGACAAGAGTACAACATTGCCAGAAATGTGCCGTGCGAGAAACAGCATTTAACCACAGCGTTGAAATACGTTGTCGGCTTCGCTTTGTTTGGAGAAAATTGTGTACAAAAAAACTGAAGTTTGTTACACGAAAGTTCAAGTTGGGGAAAGGAAATTGCGCAAAGGAACGAAAGAATAACGCATAATTATAAGTAATTCTGGTTGTTGTGCAACTCACTGGGAGGCACATTTAATAATGAAAGAGCAAAGAAACAGAGAATTGATAAACTCAGAGAAATCTAAATCAATCCTTGTTGCCTTTCTTCGCTCAATTTCCACCTAACTTTCTGCATGATATATCAACTATATATCGCCACTATACTCCTAGAATACTCAATGGCCTAGTCTACTAGTAGACCGTTCGGGGTTTCATTTGGAAATTAATTTATTCGTGGTCGAAAACAAATAATACTTCTTGTGAGCAGGGCTTTATTTGTATGTCATATAATATTTGATATGTCTTCTGTGGGCTATATCATTCATTATTGCACAACAACTGTCCACATGTTGCACCATCACTTGGTTTACTCCTACCGTTCTTTAAGCAATGATTTTTCGCAAACTTAATAAACGACCAAGCTAAAACGACGGCCTTGACGACTCAAATGTATTCAAAATGTTGCATTTTTTTCTCCAAGCGAGCAGGTGCTAATTTCATATATTACCGACGCTGTTGATTTAATCAACGTAGACGAGGGGTGTGTGTGGCGACGATGCTCCGGTCCATGCTTGACCCATGCAGACCGAAATTGAGGAACCTCGTAGAAACATCACTAGTATGCAGTGACATAACTTATACAACAATGAAAACATCGTCGCTTGGAACGCGAAGCAACTTTTTTAATGCAGACATTTTCACCAATTAGACAAGGAAAAACTGAAGGTTGCAGCTGCTGAATCGTTCTTGGACAATAACAAAAGCAGTTGCCGTACATTAGATTATCCACATAGAATGCCCATTTATTTAATTTGTAATGCTACAACACGCAAGTCATGTCATGTCAATGCTCGCAGGCAAAGCAACATGGTCTACCATCACGAGATGTGTCAAGTGTGTAAACATTCTTCTCATAGAGCCATATGTTTAGAAGTAGTCTCATTTTCAAGTACTGTCATTGTGCTGTTTAAAGAGAGTTATTTTTGGGTATTATTTTTCATATTGGACTTTCATGACTTCATATTGCCATTCACACTTCATCAAACAAACAAGTAATTTCCTACTAGACATTTGAGAGAGACGGTTTTAGCTCAAAACTTAACCATGAGCAACAAATGCAACTACAAGGTGTTAATATGAAGTATTTACATTAGATCTTCTATGTAAGAAAGATGTTGTGGTAACTATTTGATGATGTAGTTATATTCTAACAAGACCCAAACAAGACCAGTTGTTTGTGAGCTGCGCATTCCAAGGTTAAGAACTATATTTACATCCATATTTTATCTATCTTACATCAACGCATGTAAATCGCGCCAAGTATAGTATAGCATAGCATAGCATAGCATAGGGTTATGTTTTCCAATCAAGACCAGCATTGTGGAAAATGCAACTATATTTTATATTCTACATTAAGAAGAAATTGAGTTGTCCATTCGAACCATGCATGGTAGTCATTTGAATATTAATTGCGCACTGACCATGTCAAGGAAAAGTTAGAAATAAAAATGAAAATATAACTTTACAACTTAACGTAGAATATTCATCTTTAAACTAGAGTTAATCTTCTAAATACTAAAAAATAGAGCTAGTCGTGCGAACATCACCGGGGTCAATGTCTAATCATTTGAGAATATACTCAGTCAAGAATTCTCTTATCAAACAAGATCAGTTAAATATCAATTTCCGCCTAAACCACTCGACACCGTTGATATCTGCTTACAAGGTTTTAAGCATTGCTTTATCAAAGTCTACTGCATTTAAAATGAAATTCTACAAAAGAACTTGGTCAATAATATCTTTTTTAAAAAACATTAATAATATGTCATCTCTTGCTCGATTTCTTTATCAATCACATGCTTCACAGCACATTATTAAATTGAAGGAATTATAAAAGGATAAGTGAGGCTATAGTTGGCAATAAAGTAGGATAAAAGCACTTTTAAAAAACAATTAATAATCTTTTATTAAATTTTCATGCAGAGCGCACCGTCAGTAGTTGGCAAAAATATCATAAATGATCAAGTTACCAAATATCATTTATAATAAAATTCTAACTAAACTAAGCAAATATGTCATATTATAAGGTTAAAATTGAACATATAGTTCTCGAAAGTTCTCGTGACAAATTTTATGAAACAAACAGAGTTCTTTTGAAGGAGTTCCTAGGAGGTTTTTTTTTGCTTTTGTTCGTAAACTATCTTTAACAATCAAATGTTGTTGTGCAAAATGATTTTTGTTTGTCAAAGAGTTTGTAATTATGAAGTGTATAATGTTGATAAAATGACAAAAAACGAGACAGACTGTCTGGGCACGCTATAACCTACTATTGCTTGGCAATAAATAAAATTGAACGATAAATATGAATGATAAACAAGTAGCACATGCATGATTTGGCATGCATGGAGACACTACATGAAACAAATTTTAAATCTGCAAAGAAAATTTCCATATTTTTATATTTTCTTGTAAAAATATGGGACGAAATTTTTGAAACATTAATAATGAACTATTTATTAACTTAAGTCAATATCGAAAAAAATGGCGAAAAGAACAAAATAACTACAGTGTAAATAACTAGTTCTGGTCATTATTAATTCGGTTAAGAAGACGTGTGCGTTCTCCTAAAAATATTGATTGTCGAAATACGTCAATGCCGCCATGTTTGTAGTACTAATTGAAAACGTTTTGTCGAAGTTCAGAAATGCTTTTAAACTAAGCGGTGCCGTAAGATCATTGAAAATAATCCCTTTAGCGAAATAGTTCGCTACAATTGACGAGGAGTTATTAATGCGACAAAATGAGCAACAATTGCATCGGACACATTTATATTTAGCAATAGTAAGGAAAGCATTGAGAAAATAAAGTAAAGTTTTGAACACTGAAAGTTTTAGCTGCATCATAAACTGTTTTTCAACCATGCTGTAGCTAGGGTAATCAAAGATGATTTTACCATACCAGAGAAAGAGCTCTCACAGAGAACCTATCTTCTTAACTCATTCCCAACTACAGCTGTCTTTTGATATTTTACTTTATAAAATACCGCATGATTTTACTTGTCACAGTAAGAACCGGAGTTGAAAACTAGCCCTCAATTCTTTCCCAACTAAAGTTGAATTTCAATATTTTCAATTAAGTCTTATGATTACTTTGGTATAAACTTATTAAATATGCTTCAAAACTCGCGGTAAAGTTAAGTAAACAGAATTTTGAAAGCCGTTAATCTCCATCCATTCATTTCTCTATTAAGTATATTGATTATGCACAATACGATGCGACACGTGCTAGTTAACAATACAAGGAACAACACAAGTGCAATAGACCGTACAATAAGTAACCGTATGTCAACAAAAACATATCCTGCACAATTGTTTGTTTTATCTGCGACACGTGCGCCGCAATTTTGGCGCCAAACGAAAATAATGTCACATGGCAATTCAAACAGCACTTCTAAATCATATCGGCAAACAAGAACGGTCAAAATCGAGCGTTACGTTCAGCGGTCATAAAAGCTTCATATTCTAACTTTATATACTAAGATGATGTCGAGCGCCTTCACCCCTGATAAAGACACTAGACAGGAATGTCGCAACGTTGGGTCATGAATGGTAACGTTTCAAATAACATGTCAAAAAATCTCTAAATCAGAGTTGCGTTACCAATGTCGAATCAATCATCTGATTATTGTGAACTTCTTATCATACGTTATCGATAACAGTTGCAAAACTTGCTCTCGTTTCTCCCTTCATTTATTGCATAATGTCCAATACTTTAGACTTTTACTCTAACTCCCGACGATTTTACTGGTCAAGTGGGGAAAATTACTCCAGGAATTCTCATGCAATAAAGGGTTAACCCTCAATTTAAAATGAATACTTTACTTGGAGATAGCTAAATGCTAACTTTCAGGTCAAAACCCAGTTACTCCGTATAGCTAATTGTCTATTGACGAGGTAAAAATTTCTAGTTTGTTAGCAAGCTTCATTGTCATATTGTATTGACAGAGTAAGATCGTTTTAGTCAATTAGTTATGGTATAAAATTCAGGCACAAAATTGTATAATTAAAGTCCCCAAGTGGCCAGAAAATGTCCAAGGGTTGTTAATAAAGGAGATGGTTGTTAACGGATTGCTAGAATTTTCCTTGACTAGGAAAATCGTCTGTAGTTGGCTGCACAGTCGAGTGTACTTGAATAAAGTGGACACTTCACTGCAACGAGGTTAATCCGGGGTTAACCTTAATCCACCTCGAACAGCTCAGTGAAGATTTCAACGCATGTAGTGACCGTTATGTAATGAGGAGCATGACTCATCGTTGGTTTTCACTGTGGCTTTGTTAACACGAGGCATTTGATTACACGTTCTGCCAACACTTTGCATGCTGATGGAATGATGTGCTATCAAGTATAACTAGCAGGAGTATAAGGTAGAACTAAGCAGTGGACCAATGAGTCCTTACTGCCGACCTCTAGGAAGAACAGTTTAGCTAAAACTGATAGAGCTATCTAGTATAACCAGTAGTAGTATAACACTAGACCAA
>JAOTOK010051851.1:0-18459 GCA_025770025.1 Virgularia gustaviana
TGTTTCAAGGTGAGATTGAATGCAGCAAAAACGTTACGGACTGGTATCCTTTTTGATACCGTACTTAGCAATGAATGCTACTAAATAACGAATACAATGAAATTTAAAAACTGTTTCTGTTGACTTTGTCCTCCCTTTCGTACAAAAATGAAGTGATGCTCGTCATTTTACCGCTTTTTTCTTTGACTAAAAATGCGCGTTTAGCTGTGGATGACTTTGAATTTCGTACAGAAGAGTTTCTAACCGTAAGTCATTTAGCCGTTCATTCCGTTTATGAGATTTTTAAAATAAATTATTAAGAATATTTTGGTTCCCCACACTCACCGCTATCAAAATTGTTTTCAGTATTTAGAAAGAAGTGTTTCTCTGCTTTTTAAACTCCTTTGTGATGTGAAAGAATGTGATACGAAGGTATGATGATGAAAACCATTGTCAAATTGTGATTTTAGTAAAATTAATCTAAAGTTTCTTTTTTCCAGATGCATGTTCTCTTTGTCATATCCATGGTGATTGAGAGAGTTGGACCAAAGGTGATTTATATACTGAAAACACTGAAAACTAATAAATAATGTACTAGAACTTGATTGCCTATATAACCATGCCTTTTCTGTATCTACAAAACGTTTTTATTTCCTGGTAGATCAAACCATTTGCTGGGGCATTGGTCTCTTATTTGCCACAACTTTGGCAAGAATCCGAAGAACATAATATGTTACGATGCTCCATTCTTTCGACTCTTCTCAATCTCGTTCAGGTAATCATGATTTTGTTATAAAATTGTAATTTGTAAAAACAAGAAAATAATAAAAAATACAGGTCTTGGGAGATTTGGAAGAAACTATACCGCTGCAAGTAAGGCTAGTTTTATCGATATAAACCAGGATTAACGTTAATATGAGACCTATTGTACTTTCCTAGGGCCTTGGTTCAGAATCATTCCATCTTCATCCATTCCTTATTCCGGTTGTCCAACTTAGTACAGACGTGACACAGGTAACCTATACCGGTCCATGCTCTATTGTAACGTATCATAACGAAGCGTTGATGTAACGTAACATAGCGTAACGTAACCTAACGTAACCTAGCATAACCTAACATAATATAACATAAAGTAGCGTAACGTAACATAGCGTAACTTAACATAGCGTGGCATAACGTTACTTTCATACCGAAAAAAACTTAAAAAATCGAAAAAAATCTAACATTTTTAGCCTGCTCATCTGTACCTGTTAGTGGATGGACTGGAGTTATGGTATGTTATTGTCATATTTTTGTGGAATCACGTGCAGTAGGTTGCACCTTGGACACACGTTATTCCCTGCTGCAGGGTTCTCCATATACACAGTCAAACTGGCATACACATACAGCTCACAAACGAAACATTTCTTTTCAAAATACAAATTCCCAATAACTTCCCTTGTAAACATTTCTTTGTCCAGGTCAAATCTTCTCAAATACGCGACGTCCTTTACTCCAGAACTTCTTCAATTATTCAATAACATGCCGCAACTCTTGGGTAGGAAAAGAAATGTTTTGAGTACTACAACATGACACAATTTTGAAGATGAATTAAAATATTAAAATACGAAACGATGGTGATACCATGATATTTTTCTGTCGTTGTTCCAGAATTAAGTTCAGAGAATTTGAGAACGAGTTTTTCCATTGTGGAGTCGTATGTTTTGCTGGGAGGACTCAAGTTTCTTCAGGTCAGCAAAGATATGCATGTCTAAGAAAATCATGTACTGTATAAGGTAGAACTGTTCATTTAACTGTGTTTTTTATTTATACAATATTTTTGTATTCTTTTCCTTATTAATTATAGGTTTGGGGTAATCTTATAGTCAGAACTTGTGATAATTTACTTGGAGCAATGAAATCTGATGGAAACATGGTTTTAGCAAGAGTACGTAGCTTTGTGATTTTTATACAACCTCGCAGGCAACTGTTACCTGTGAACGGCCTCTTGTAGACCTGCAAGGCGGGGCATGCACTCATTGCTCTCACTACAGGTCTGTAACCTGCATCGTTCTTCAACCTGCAAGTTGCGTCATTATCCGAGGCTATAATTGATGATACGTGTGACATGACAGTTTAATTTAACAAGTGAATTGAGTTGTATTCGTTGCTCATTTTATTTATTGACGTCTGTCATATGTTTTGTTTCAGGTTATTGAGTTAATATTCCGTCTTTTCCCAGTGGAGGGAGCTCAACTGTTTGAACCAGTTTTACCAAAAATATTTAAATCGATAATCGAGGGAAAAGTAAGCTAATTCACAAAAAACGTTTGTTTCGTACTTTTTTGATTTTCCTATTTTGTGAAGCCTGTATCACATGCATATAACAGTAGTTTTCCGTGGGAGGAATTAATCAAGTTTAACTCTGTTTTTGTTAGGAATATGGTCCTCTTTTGGCGATTTATATATCATTATTCTGCATTCTGCTGCTCAAGAATGCTACGTATTTTTATAATTTTGTCGAACGTTTTGCAAAAGAATGTGGGAAAAGTGTAAGTTAACACAAATTAATGTTGAAACGAAATCGTAATATAATATCTATATGTGTTGTTGTTATAACACCATTGTAAAACTACATCCCAAAATCTAACCTACATCTCAATTTTTGACGTTAAGAACGATGACGTACTCGCAGCATTTCTGGATGCTTGGCTAGAGAGGGTTAGTGTGATACTTAGTGTAAGGTGCATGACAATATGTACAATAAAATTTAGACATTGCACTAGCCACTAGCTGGGTGTCAACTGATCTTGTTTAAGTCAACTTTATCAGCAAACTGTTAGTCCAATCTATAACCTTAAACCCTAACACTAATAGTAACCCCATCACCGAAAATGCTTATCTTTTTGACCAAGATGTGAGTGTGATATCAAAGATGATATTTCTACTCTAGTTCAATGTCATTGCCAAACAGAGCGTGTCTTTTTTTGAAACCCAACCACCAATCTCAGTCTATGCCTAACTCTGACTAATAACCCTCCATGTGTTTCATCTACATATAATCTCTTCACTAGCAAAACTTTGTTTTATTTTTGCAAAGATGGATTCAATAACAAAACCAGAACGACGGAAACTGGCCGCACTTTCTCTTATTTCAATGTTTTCCACTAAACAGAAGTATGTAGTTCTTTTATACTGTTGTAAAACAATCAGTTACACAAACCTAATACTGGGAGTTAACTTCTTAAGAAGTTTTCTTTTTCTACAGAATCGTCCACGAACGTTTTCCAGTAATTATTGAAATAATTCTCGATGTTCTACACGAGTTAGGCAAAGGAGAACGATTCCCTCATGAGTAAGTAGAGATTTTAGAAAAGGATATAAGGATATGTCTTCTCTTATATTAACATTGTTACATAATATGTTTCAGTTATCTTGTTCTTGATCTTAATGAAGATTCTTCGGATGATGAAGATAATCATCAAGAATATTTACGACGTCGTCAGGTATTGTGTTACCAAGTTGCCTTTTGTGAATATCTCTGATCTCTTCAGTAACCTCGGTACGTCGGTGGTCGGTCGGTTGTTGGGTCGGTCAGTCGTTGGGTCTGTGGGTCTGTGGGTCGGTCGGTCGGTTTACTCCATTATTGCAAAATACTTTGTTGCTAAATACTCTGCGAAATCTTTCTTACTCAAGTACTTTATTTTAGATCAACCAAAGTGATCCTGTTTACACGATAAAGTTGGTTCAATATGTCCGAGATGTGTTACATGAGGCTCAACGGGTCTACGGAGAGCATGACTTTCGTGTAATGATGCAATCAGTTGATGAATCTGTGATCAAAGAGTTGGAATCACTCATCAGTTGAAATTTACAAAGAAAGCAAAGTCCAGAGAGACCGCTTCAGGGGAAAAGACTTTCTTAATGGCCATTTTCCTACACTCCTTTCGACCGCGTTCCCACCAAATTATAACACCCTGTATAGCAAGCTAATTCATACAGCTTCTTGAGTATTTATCCCCAAAGACCCCTAAATGGTCATCCTCTTTAATTGGGTCTATATTCGCACAGTGGCGGCGCGAAGGTTTGTGGCGCCCAGGGGCAAGAGCGATTTTGGCGCCCCGACTCCCTCCCCCCATGTACATTGCCACGTGATGTTCTAAAGTTATTTGAGTAAATAAAGCTTGTTGCCACGGTACAGAATGAATCGACATGTCAAATGTCAATGATTTTAATTTCAATTATAAATTGAATAAATTATTTCCGCGCACCTAACGGCGCCCCCAGTCTTGACGCCCGGGGGTGGTTGCCCCCTCTCCCCTGCTCTCCCCCTCGGGCCGCCACTGCATTCACAGCCAATGTGTGTCGCAGTCTCTCTTACGTGTGTAAGTATTGCGTAACCGAGGAGAAACGCTTGCAAGGAGACTGACAATATAAAAACGGGCGTATGCATGCCGAAGCCTGGATCTGTGACGTCATATTAACATTCCTTCTGACTTCCGTGCGATCGATAAAATCAAAACATACAGTACAGAGGTGTATTTTACAATGTGATGTACTCACTATGTAAATTTTAACTGCATAAATGAACAGAAAAATAAACCTGGGTAAGAATCGTGCCACTGTAAAGTGTATTTTAAATACTCGCAACTTTATACATCAACTATTACTATCACTATGACTATGGTATATTATTTTAATTATATATTAATAAATTTATTAAATATGACGTGCATTCCATCACCACTCAGTCAGTGGTCATTTTCATTGCATTATTTTATGAATCAGCAGAGAAATGATAGAATAATAAAATATAAACATTGTTTTGTAGATGTGTGTGAAGATAGATGATGTCTTCAGCTGCATTTAGTCCTGTTCTGTACATTTTGTTTGTTTTAATTGTTAAGTATGGTACATTAGTGGCACCAGTGGATATGGTTGACAATATCAATAATGGTGATTGTCAAACAACATATCACAAGAATAAATATTATGAGAATAATGAACTAAGTGATGAAGAATTATTTCACCAAGGCCATATGAAACCTTTTGGCTCCCATCGTCCACCAGATGAGCTGGTTGAAGAGCTGCCTTTTATGATTTCACCTCAAGATTTTTATATGAACTATGTTATTAAACATAAACCAGTTGTATTGAAAGGTATGTCAATGATTTACTGCAGATATATTGCATATTATTTCACTTTGACTAGTAGTGTACAATTTACATCATTAACGATCAGTATGATTTGAATTTAGGAGCTGTTAAACATTGGCCTGCTTATGATCTTTGGACGGATGACTATTTAAATAAAACATATGGTAACAGAGAGTTTAACATGGAAACAAAAGATGATGATAAATGGAATATTCCAAAATCTATGAAGATGCAAGAATTTTTGGCAATCTACAAGCATGCTGATAGATATTTGGTTGATGAGTTACTTCCTGAAATGAGAAAGGATGTGATTCTTCCATTGTGCTTGCGTTGTGAAGAAATAAATAGATATTTCTTTGTGTCTTACTTTTGGTTCAGTCAAGGAAATACAACATCACAAATGCACTTAGATACCGATGAGAATATACTCTGTGTTGTGCGAGGTCGCAAAGTTGTTCTCCTTGTATCACCAGAGTATTCACATGACCTGTATGGTGATGATTCACGAATGCTTGGTATATCAGATATCAATATGATGGCAGTTGATATGGAAAAATATCCTCGTGTCAAAAATATACATTATGTCAAAGCTATTGTTGAGGAAGGAGATATAGTTTATATACCACAGATGTGGTGGCATCAAGTTTATTCAAGGTATGATGACAAGAATTGTTTCTCAACTGAGATTTAATTTAGTTAATATTAATGTATTTAGTAATGTTTAAAATAGTGAGTTGTAGGATGTCATGTGAAAAATATAATAATATTATACAATGTTCATTGAAGCCCTGGCAGGCAACAAGCAGTTGCACTTTGGTGGAAATCCAAACCATGGTCAAGCAAAGAGGACAGAAAATCTCTTGTTAGAGCTGAGCAGCAGACTTCCGGTAATGTGTACACAAATGTTTAATACATGCCCAGACTTTCACTGACGAGTCACAAGCAACTAGCTTAGCAACTTCTTACATAAGATTTGTTTCTTTATATGACCAGCACACAGATATTCTTATGCTAATGTGTTGGCGGAATATGAAAGATGGGTGCAGAATGTGAGCAAGACTCAGCCAATGATAACATGTAATGAACAAAAGATTTTGATGAGTGAATACCAATTTGAAACTGACAAGATTGTTGGTGCAGACCAAACATTGGGAGATGGTGGTTATTTTGAAGAGGTAGATTCAACCTAGAGTTAGTATAATGCCTTTCTTAGAGAGATAACCAACCAGTTTAATTTATTTAATTATTTAGGATAATCTTAGTGAGTACCAGGAGACATACAAAAAAGGCATCAGAGACAGGACTCTTATTTGTGATTTTGATTATGAGAATATGAAAAGTCCTTGCCATTATCAACCTTGTCAAAAAGATGATGAAGATCTCAAATGTATTCGCTATGTCTTGGATTACTGTGGTGTTTTTCAAGATCGTGGATGTGTCGTGCAACTGCCACAGTTGCTTAACAAAGTGAACGAAGAAAACTATGCCCTCATACAAGAAATGACATCTGATTATATACTTTGAGAAAGCCTGTTTATAAAATGGAATCTTTTGGACCAGGTTCCTTTTGCTGAAATGCAATTTTAGTATGCAACATATCAGTTTTATTTGAATTTTAATTATTTATTTTCACTAAGAATAAATGCATTACATCAACACTAATTAATTATTCTGATTCAAGTGATTTTTATACAAAGCAGAATTAATGATAGTGCTTGTACAATATCTTTACAAACTTGACTATTTTTAGAAATGTAATAGTGAATGTTATTTGCAGATAGTCTTTCTGTATACTGTGTATATTGAAATGACTTGAAACAAAATACTAATGAAAATGTTCATGACAAGATGGAAACAAAATCATGCATATGACATTTTACTTTTTTACCAGTACTTTTCTAGTCTTAATACAGACTTTCTCTGCAAACAAGTATGTTTTTTTACTTAAGACATCATGCTACACTTGAACATTAATTCATGAACAAATATGTCCCTTGATATTAAATAGTTTGCTGCCTCGATTTGCCCCTTCATTAACATGCATGCTAATCTTTTTCATGGTAAAAATCCAGACAAGAGATCCATGATTTTAGTGTTGGTTCTGCACGGCAGCTCTGGCACCGGCCACTGCAGCATTTTGGACATGTTTGTTAGACATGGCACCTTGGGCAAACTCAGCTTGGGCTTTTTGGATGCTGGCTCCAGTTGTACGGTACACTCTATGGACCTTAAGAAAACCATCAGCATGTTAGAGTTCATCACAGACACCTTTCTCAATTTGTACATTTATAACTTTCTCACTGTTGATAATCTTATGATATATAATATATACTTTAGTGTTCTGGTGATCAGTTGTATACTTACCTTTTTAAGCAAAATAATCTCCAAAATTGCATTGATTAAAAAGAATATTCCCATTATTATCATCATGAGACCAACAACTTTACTATCATCCTTGTACACTTTACTTCCATTGACAAAACCACTGAAATCAAAATTTAAAAACCCATTGTTATATAGGTAATTTGAGGGCCGACAATACTACAATTACAATACTACAACTACAGTACTATATGTACAGCATCTGACAAATCACATGAAAACAGCTTACCATGTGCCAACAGCGTCAACACCAAAGCAAGCCAGGATATTCCAGAGTATTTGGAAGAACAAGACGAAGAAGAACACCATGAAACTGAAGGAACTGTCACTTCTAATTTTGAAAACAAAATATAGCCATTAGAAATGCAAAATTTGGGATAACATAATAACAATAATATATAGATAATGAAGGCTGAACATACTTGAATGCATTATAACTTGGTCTGTACCAGAAACAGAATGAACATGGTACAAAGAGGAGGAACAAGATTATTGCTACGACGAAAGTGACTGTGCCACTGCCAACACTCATTATAATGTAAGCCATAGCAACTATCACATTCAGCAACAAGGTTAGACAATAAACTAAAACAGAAACAGATGGACAGTTAAACAACCTGCCCAGTAGAAATATGACTATACTTCTTAGCCAAATATTTCTTAGATGGTTAGATTCTAGTAATTTTACTGTATAATCAACTAGCGCTACTACTAGCTAAGCACATGTTAATAACTGCATCACTCACATTGCCAACTGTAGAATAAAATTCTGGATGTCCTTTGGAAATCAGGTGGGATGTCTATACCGATGTCATGGAAACAACAGGGAGTCACAGGACAAAACTTAGGAAATGGTGGGAAGTTGTTTTTCCTCTCTAAAAAGATAGACCTTATAAATGTACTGATTGTATAACCATCTGACATTGTGCAGATAGTTGAATGCATTAAATTTTAGAGATCTAGATTATACCATACCATTGTATTTCATTTGCTTAAGTTGTTGTTCCTTTTCATGGAGTTCTGCAGCCCTTCTTTCTAACTCCTGAAAATCCATGTTGAAATAATGTTACAGAAAATAGAGTATAATTCAATTTAAGATAGAGAAGTTTTTATTGTAAGATTTTACCTCCTGTCGTTTTGCAAGGTTTTCTTGTTCTTCAGCAACCTGCAGTAATAATAATGGTGTAGTTGATTGTTTATGCATTAAAAATAATTGTGTATTTCAGTATTTGTGCAATGAGTGTTTATGCAGCAGATGGGCTGGCAGTGTTACTTACGGCACTATATGGGGGAGGTTGTGCTGGTTCTGATCTGATATCAATTACAGCTGGTTCCGATGGCTGCGGTGGTGGAATAGTAACAGGCGGGGGACCAGGCTAAACAAATTGCAAATTATAAAGTAATTTATTACTCTTGATAACTAAAATTATACATATCCAAATATAACTTAGTTGTTGGTTGCGTCGACATGCTTTTTCTCAAGAAACTTGATATCCACAAGACTGTAGCAACCTCAACAAATTAATACGCTTGATGTATAGGAATCTGTGCATATGTACCTTTGCTACATTGTCTTCAGCAAATGGATTATAATCTTCAAATCCTGCAGTACCATTTTTAGCTGCCTCATTACTTGTTTTACTTGTCGCAGCTGCTACTGATGGATCCTACCATAGGAAAATTGTTTGCAAAATTATGTTACTGTTGAGCTGGTTATTCATTAATAGACCAGACAGGCATTCACCCCTTGTTTATTTCCACCTAAAAATGTTGCCAATGTCATTTCATTGCTTCTACGATGGTAAATACCCCCTGTTGAGAACATGACCATCGCAAACAGTGACCTTACACTTTTTTTCAAACCTCCATTATACTCTATTGTTGTGCCCTAGCCCTAAATTAGAAGTCTCAAGAAAATAAAACCAAAATGGCTAAGTAAACTCTCATTTGCCTGATACATTGGTAATTATCAGCTTTTTTAATGAATCAGTGTAGTTGTTTAGGATAATACAAGGCGGGCTTTATAAAGGAATCAAATAACAATATAATTTATGCACGTAATAATTATTGGATTTTACTTAACATAAACTTTTAAATGAATACGATATTTCAATACGAAAGTATTTAATTATTGTTATAGACGTAAGATCAACATGTTCCTGATACTATCCTGTTACATTTTATGTGTTCAATTTGTGAGAAGTTAAGAGATATTATGCCTAGCCAGAGTGGTCATGTTTAGAATAAGAATATCACAATATATTGTACAATAAATAGTACAAACTAGACAATGGTAAATCAATGTGTAAATTGTGTATGTTGTGCATGCCGATCAAAGGCCCCAAATAAAATATCTGAAAAGCTAGGGAAAAAAACAACTTACGGCAAATGGATTCTCGTCCTCAAAAGGATTACTAGCCATCGTGTACGCCGATTGAACCGTTTACCTCAAATTTTTATCAATTGGTCAGATTAAAAGCAAAAGAAAATCATAAAACAGCAAAGTTCCTTCGACTTTCGAAGTTTAGTCGTATGACAAGCATATGACGTCAGCCTGAATGAGCTGAGCGCCGGGGCCTGGGTAGAAAATTTATAAATTCGCAAATAGTAATAACATGAAGTATTAGCAAAAGATTGACCATCTTGCTGACCATATAATTTGATTGCTCAGAAGATCGACGTTTTGTTGTCAGTTGTTGTTGATTTTGAAAGTTTAGTATTTTCTACAATATAAAATAATTTCTATAATACTTTGCTTCGTTCGCAAGATGTCCTCCACTGATCCAAGAATTCGTCAACTTAAAATTAAAACTGGGGTTGTAAAAAGGTATGGTTTGGTGGCTAGAACGTCTGCAGTTGACTTGTCATGTGTAGTTTGGAATATATAATTTATAGTTTTATAAATTTTTAAAATAATTTATTCTGTGGTGAACATCAATATAGGTTAAGTAAAGAAAAGAAAATGTATGAGAAAGAAGCTGTAGATTTGGAAGAAAAAGTAAAAAAGATGAAAAGTGAAGGGAAAGATGAATATGACATCAGAAAACAGGTATAATAATATGGAAATAGTTTACTTATTTTAATTTATGCTAGTTTTTAATACCCAGTGGTTTTACTTACTACAATTTTCTAAAAGCTTCATGAAAATTCAATCAAACTAAATGGTATTAAAATTTGTGCACATTGGTCATCACCTGTCTATAGACGAATCAATAAACACAACTTCCAGTCCACCAAAATCATTTGCGCCAACCAAACATAACCAAAAAACAATGGTATGAAGTAATGAGTGCTGACTTGCCTAATGAGCTGCCTTTAAGTTTGTATCGGAGGCCAAGTTTCTTGATCGGTTTATCATCTTAATTTGTCTATATTGTTCAGTCTCATGAGGGATTATAACCAGGGTCAATCACTCCTATTGGCTGTCTACATAATAGGTACATGATGACAAAGATGCACAAACTTACATCATAAGACCTTGAATAAGTTTGCTACTTCTCTGTACCATTTATGCCATGTGTAGCACCATAGATCAATAATTATAAAATAATATTGAATTGTATGTTACTGTTGAGTGCTTGAATTGTTTTCTTGTGACTTGTTATTAGAATGAAGTACTTGGTGAATCTCAATCAATGATTCCTGATTGTAAAAGGAGACTAAATAAAGCAATTAGTGAGCTAAAAACAATGTTGGTAAGAAATCTTATAAATCTTAGTGATTACACTTCTTTTCCAATAGACCCTTTTAAAAATGACGTAGTTTGCGGAGAAAGGTGATGGTACAAGCAATGTGATTGGCTTGCGTTATTGACGGGCCAATCACATTGCGTGTAACATCACGTTTTCCGCAAACTACGTCATTTTTAAAAGGGTCTATTGAGTCTTGAAGAAAGGAGGCCTTGGACATAAACCCTCGTAATACATTGTATTTTTGCTTCTTGTTAGGATAATGAAAAAGATTTGTCGGAAACAAAAGAGTACCAAGAGTCATGTACAGTATTAGAAGAAGCAGAACAACATAACCAATAAAAACACTTTATTTATAAATTGTATGTTAAACAAGCTTTGCAAACGTATGTCTTCTTAGTGTTGTATATATCTACTAATTTAATTTTAATATTAATTCTTAATCAAGATTAAAATTTCATTATTTCATATAGTTGTTGTGCTTTTTCTTGGCTCTCGATCTGCTGGAGTAGCAGGTGTACTGAGTGAGCTGTAGATTGTTTGATTGCATGATATCTGCAAGGAAACCCCCTGTTTTAACTGCCTGTTTTAAATTTTAATTCTGATGTAAAATGGTTTTACTTGCACTGGAAAAAGCATGGAGTTAACAAAGTGTACTGATTCTTTTTACGCTGCAGTTAATAATACTGGGTTTGTATTGTTGATATTCCCTGATATTGTCATAGCAACCAATATACAGGCCCGTATTACGTCATCGCCTGCTCATTGCCATGGTGAACTGTGAGCAAAAAGTGCTCTGCTAAAATGACAAGTGTGTTTTTCCAATCAAAAGTCACATTTAACGTAGATTAACGGATAGAAATAACATCAGAAATGTCCGAGAAAGAAGAAGAGATGAAAGATAAGGGTGAAACACTTCGGAAAATTGAAGATTTCACGAAAGAAGGTCATAAACTCTTACAAGATGGCGATCTTGTGAACTCCTTACCAGCTTATGAAAAAGCTTTTGAACTTGCTGAGGAAACAGACGAAGCGTTTACCGTTAGGGCTTGTTTGTTTAATCTTGGAGCTTGTTGTGTGGCTAAGGGAGATGCATCAAAAGGTTTGGAGTATTTATTACGCGCCATTCCGCCACACAAAGATGAAGATGGGTCTATGAATTATGCCGATCTACACTACAATATGGCTGTAGCTTATGACATGTTGGGTAAAGCTAGTGAGGCAAGGAAATGTTATGAAACTTCACTTGATGGGTATAAAACTAACACAAATCTCGAAATGCAAGGAGAAGTTTATCTAAAACTTGGTGGAACATTGACATCTCTCAGTATGTTTGAAGAAGCGGCAAAGGCTTTTGAAGAAGGACAAGAAATCTTTGAGAAACTTCAAGATACTAGACATGAGATGCTTTGTCTAAGTTCAAGAGCTACATTGTTAGCTGAAATGCGTAATGGTGTTTGTCAAGAACTGCTTAAGATCCTTGTTGATCGTGTGGAAAATCTTAAAAATGACCTTCTGAAAGGTAATTGGGATTGCTACTACAAATATACCACCAGCTATTACCATTCTTAATCCTGGTTGTATCTGGTCATATAAACTGTAACAATTAAGGAGCGGTCTATTTCACTATATTATTAAATGAATATAGGTTAGGTGTTTGGCAAAGCATCAGTCAAGTATGATACCATATAGGCAATTAGAACAATTAATTAGAACATAGTGTTGCAATGTAAAAGTAATTTGCCATGTTTTGGACCAATCATAATCAAGTAAAATTGACTAAAGCAATATTCATGATAAAATTATGTACAAGTTATTGTAATTAATATTTATGTTGGTAATTTGTGATTTTAGCCAAAGTTTACAGTGATGTTGGTTTAGTCTATACTTCAGCTGGTCATTTTCCTAATGCTGCAGAATATCTTAATAAATCTCTGGGTCTTATCCAATCCACTACAGATGGTGACCAGAAACTACAGGCTTCTGTTTGTCAGAATTTAGGTGCCATTCATAACCAACTTGGATCTTTTGTTAAAGCAACTATTTACCATGAGAAAGCTATTGAATTATATGGTAAGTTGGTATGAAGTTCTTTACATGTACAACTTTACTTTGTCTGATAGTTCTAGACTGTTTGAGACAGCAGATAATACAGTACAATAATAATTTGTTTTAATTTCTGTCTATTAGTAATCACTTACATATTATTCTAGTTACTGGTTGACTAACACACTGTATTTTTTTATTTAATAAGGTTTACTGGGAATGCGTTATGCACAAGGACATGCATTCAGTAACCTTGGTTTTGCTTTTGGTCAACTTGGAGATTTAGATAAATCTGGGGAGTATTTCATCCATGCTTTACAAGCTGCAAAGGATTGCCAAGATTCTCGAGGACAATGGCAAGCCAACGAGGGATTATCTGCTGTTTATTTCCAGAAAGAAGAGTACAACAAAGCTGTCGATTGCTTGAAAGACGCATTAGCAATATTAACATTTAATGGTACCAAAGATGAATCTATTCATGAACGTATTGTTGCCAAGTTGTCTGATGCTTTAGAATGTCAGTTAAGAAAAGGAAAGTTACCTGAACTAGCAGTACATAATGTTTTTAAAGAAAACAACAATATGTCAAGAGTAAGTGTTGATGGTACTGCATCTCAGAAAAGTGGACGTACAAGACCTCGTAAGAGGAATCATAAATTTGTTGCAAGAGGATTAGATCTTGGTGAACAAGAAAATGAGAAAGATGATGATGATGATGGTACGCTGTCTGATTCAACTTTTGATTCAATCACAAGTTATTCAGGTAGTTCATTAGATAGTGACAATGAAGCTGTAGGGAAAGATGATGTGAAGGACAATGCAGCTGTTGTAGGAAGTAATGGCTTAACTCCTCAGAAAGACCCTTTAAATAACACATATGAGATCCCACAAGATGTAATTCGAGCCATCCATGAACAAGATGATAATGGTGGTTATCTGCAACCTGTTGAACCAACTAACCACGAAACTGAGCAACCAGCAAAGAATTCTAAATCTAGATCTCGTATTTGTGTTGTTCAGTGATGTGAATTATTACATCATTAGTAGCATATAATCATTGGATGGAAGAGATATACTTTTCTATATTTTTAGTAAAAATGTAAATATAATATGTTTAAATAATTAAAGTGGAAGTATGCGATTTAAACAAAAGCTTTGTTTACATCAATACCAGAGAGATTTGTGATACATGATATATCAGAAAATTATTTATTTTTAACATTATTCTGGTTTGTTATTCTCTGAAATGGATATAAAGTAAAACTACAGTTTCAATTTCAAAAAAAATGAAAAGAGCAAAATTTCCAGTATTAACAAACTAAATTTCGCTTATGGCGTCTGGAAGTAGTAGTATGACATCACAACTTTCCTTGTTGTCATAACAACAGCAAACTTTTCGAACTCGAAGTTGCACTAGAAATCACTGGTGAAAGTTGCGGTAAAAATCGCTTGAAAATGACGGATAAAAGTGTAAATATGATGCGAGTTAATAACTCAGGAGGTAGAACATTGCTTGAAAATTGGGTTGAGGAGGTATGTCAAGTTAAAATGCAAAAGAATGTTGATGTTTTGAAGTTTTGAAATTAAATGTAAACAGCATCACTTTTTGAGTGAATACGATGGAACTCAAATTAAACAATTTTTATATTTTTAATTTTTGGATTGCTAATGTTTTTCTATATTTAGTCGTTCTAGTTTTAATGTTTTTAAAATTTGCAAAGAGAAATGGATTGTTTACATTATTGTAGTCAATTGTATCGATATTACTATCTAATTTACGTTTGCAGAGAGCATGTAAACAATATGAGGATTCAGATCAAAAACTTTCCCACCTTCATAAATATGGCCACAAGGTAAAGCATGGCACAATCACTTTTATAAGTACAAAGTACTAAGGCCTCTCCCTCCTGGAAAAGGGAGTGCATTTATAATGTTTTATACATTATAATCTGTCACTTTTTAAAACAATTGACCATAAATGTACATATGAATAAATCATATTTGTGCTGCATGTTTCTTATGTGAAAGGGTATCTTGAGTACAAAATTTGATTCAAAACCTGAGAACTTATCAACAACAAAAGATTCTTACCGTGAGCCATCAGCTCTCGGTAGGAGAGAAAAGGGACGAAGACGTGAACTTCTGGAAAGACAACTTGTTGAAAAACTAAGGTATCATCATGAACAAATAATTTACATATGCTTTTACACTTATTTATAGCTGGTAGACTATAATTTTATTTCTTTGAAAATTTTCAGTTCAGAAGTACATGAAGAGTTAAATCCACCTCCTCCACCACCTGATTATAATTCTGTCACAAAAAAGGATTTCTTTTCCATAGGTAAACATAACATAGAACAACTCAAGGAAATAGGATGCATTAAACTAGGTTTACTTCAATAAAATTGAGCAGATTTTTGCTGAAAAATGTTAGCAACCTATATTTAAGAAATAGATCATAATTTTGCCTGCTCAATAGAGGTATTTAGGAAAGCAAGAAAATGTCTAAATGTTTGCAGAGGATACAGTCGAAACTGGCTCTGGTATTTGAGTGCTTTCTCAAGCAAATGTGTGAAATAATTTCCTTTATTTAATGTATTTATTATAGAATTTACTCCTCAAGAACGAGTCCCAGAAAGGGTATGTATTTATTTCATATTGTTAAAATTGATAAAAAGAAAAATAAAAGTTAGTAAAAATCACTAATATTTGCGCAAACAAAATTATATATTTGATTGGATTGTTTTATTGAAATATAGCCTCATGACGTACGCACGGAACAACCGATGACGTTTTGGTCGGAACAGAGTCATTCTGTCCAGGTATAGCGTGGTCCCAAGCATTTTAACTAATATCACAGCACGCCCCATGCGCAATTTTTCGCACCGAAGTTCGAGATTGACCGAAGAAAAACCTTAGACGAGCGAAAACGCCACTAGGATGACCGCAGCTGCACATGTACGCGAGGAGTACCTATTTTTACAACGCTGTTCATATTTTCTTGTCAGGGTGTAAGCCAAGTGAAAACGAAAGACACACCTTTCCGTAAAAATGCTTCATTTAGTACACCAGTGGAAGTATCACTCAACAGCGCCAAACCTTATGAACAATGGAAATTTGATGGAGTATAACACAAAGAATTGTGAATAAACTTTAATTCAGTAAAAATAGACGTTTTGTAAATATGATAAAATTGAACGAGTGCCTGGTTTTTAACTTTTTATTAAACATAATATAAGTTTTATGTAAATTGTAACTTATACTGTATAGTACAACTTCGTTATGATAAGAAAATTGAAGTGAGAGAATTTTCAACATAACGAAGGCTAAATCCCCCATAGAATTATAATCATCAATTATAATGTCAAAGTTCATTTTTCGTATATTATAGTAATATAATTCACCTAAGAAAAAAATCGCGCGAATCTTTATTTTTAGTGGCGTAGTCAGTTCAATGAGTCAGCGCGACCTTATTTGCATAGAATTGATAAACATTTGGTCTATACCTTCCTCACTGACAGCTACATTGTACCTGGTTTATGTCGCCTTGCATGGCAGTTCAAACATCATGCAAGAATTTCGCTGCTGTGTCATGTTTAAAAAGAAACTCGAGGAGATAAAAGATCATTTATACCATTCAATATACTAGTTTTTTGTTCGATATCTTGCGCAGTGTGGATCAATTATTAAAGAAGTTCAACCTTCAGGAGATTATAAGTATTGAAAAAAGCTATGATTTAGGTACACATGCACTTAAAATCTGCACTATTTTACTAAGGCGCGGGTACAAAGTGACTATCACAGGAACGACTCTCTAGTTTTCGAATTCCCAAAAGATCTCATTTCATACGATCCAAAATTTTCCCAGTTCCAAAACTGTCTTTATCGTCGATCAATCTTATGATATATTGTTTTTTAGTTCTCTGCAATATTCTATATAAACATATCTGTTTTATTGCATACGGCAAGTTCCATAATTTGTTCATGCTATATATACAATTTCATGTCATCATTATTGTTCATCAGTTTCCTTAGACATATATTACCTTCCGTCCCCACACGTGGAAATTTGCATTGGTCTACCATCGTCACTGATGCGTTATACCTGGTTTATGTCGCCTGACAGTTTCTTTCAAACATGCAAGAATTTCTTTACATCATGCAAGAATTTCGCTGCTGTGTCATGTTTACAAACAAAACCGAGGAGATAAAAGATCATTCATACCATTCAATATACTAGTTTGTTGTTCGATATCTTACGCAGTGTGGATCAATTATTAAAGAAGTTCAACCTTCAGGAGATTATAAGTATTGATTGTAAGAAAAAGGTATACTGGTGACTCACAACTCATCAACCACTGAGTACGTGATTGAGAAATGTACCCCAGAAATTCGGAATAATCTTGACATGAATATTGCGAAGTTCCTGTTGGTGTCTACAATGTTTTATTGTGTTCTCTACACAGTAAGCCCGTTTGAAGACAGCAAAGGTAGATTATCTTTTATCATTTCTATAAGCTGGCACTTCTCTCCAGTAAACGGAAAAGTTACCAACAACAACTTATAACAGACAATTAACACCACCTCCGAACACGTCAGATATACGACACTGTAGTCAATATAAGTTTTCGTATCACGGCGGTAGTGCTGCCAGTGAGAATTCAGTCATCTGGAAAAAAATGATGAAACAAAGAAACATATACCCCTTTACCATATCAGTTAGTCCTTTCTTAGTCCGCACAGTTCTTATCAAATCAGAATGGCAAAATTCCTAAATTAGTAGATATGCAACTTTAAAATACCTTTTATTATTTGCGCATTTGAAAAAAAATAGGAACATACTGTATAACCTGAGACTATTTATTGTAACAGTATAACAGTTGTAGATCTAACTAAAATAATAAGACAATAAAGCAAAGACTACATGCAAGTCCGGATTAGCGATGTTGGCTACAGAAGCTACAAGATTTGGTTTTCGACCTTTTCTCATATCATTGGATATGCGCGGCTTTTACAGTTCGTTACAATCAAATCAACGGAGCATATTGTCGAATCTGTTAATGGGAATCTTTGACCCGAAGCTACGGGTGTGCAAAAAGAGTTGTGCAGAAGATTTATAGAACAAGGAAGTACATTCGTACGATATTGACTGCGTGCGCATGCGCAATTGCATATTTAAGCTCCCACAAGGATTTCCATGTCATGCATACTTTAAAAGTAAAGTGGG